>CANUEY010562380.1:0-37409 GCA_948099555.1 Croton setiger
CCCCCCCCCCCCCCCCCCCCCCCCCCCCCCCCCCCCCCCCCCCCCCCCCCCCCCCCCCCCCCCCCCCCCCCCCCCCCCCCCCCCCCCCCCCCCCCCCCCCCCCCCCACTCAGTCAAAGAAGGTGAGCCTCACTCTTTACATTATAAATTAATTATGATAACCACATTATTAAGCCTAATTTTTTGAAATGAAATGAAACGGGAGGGGTATTATGATTAAAGATTAGAGAGTAATTAATAAAGTGTAGTTCTAGAAGAAGAAGAAGTGGTTAGGCAGCAAACAACCTTTGACTTCCATCTTAACTAAATTGTTCAAACTTCAGACCATAAGCTGGTCTGGTCCCATTTTTTGAAATTTAGTTATTTTTATTTTAGAATTTACATTATACAGTTCTAAAGTATTTATAATTTAAATTCAAAAATATGATTAAGATATGGATTATTTTACTTAATAATATTAATGGTTCAAAATAGGACTAATAAACACGAAACTTCATATTAAAGGTGATGACATATAATTATTAATGGAAGAATAGAAGGGAGGAACATTCCAGTCTTCTTCATCACTTTTCCAATATCAATTTTATCCCTCCACATCTGTAATATTGTTATATTCCCAATAATTAGTGTTAATTAATTGCATCATGCATGATTATATTAATTAGACTATAGTAATTGAAATTGTCTAGAAGAAATTGACTTTTGTGGTAAGCAACAATTTTTATCTTTTAAAAATAACATATTATCCTTGACTTTTGTACATCATACTTACCAATTCTTACTACCATTTTGTACAAAATTATACTTGCACTTATAGTATTGTATTTTTTGTCAAACCTTATTTCTTCAAACTTATATTTTATGTATTCAATTTTTCCTTTTAAGAAAAGAGGTTTAAATTAGGCAGGATGAATATAATGGAGGGAGACTTACATTGGCAACTTGCTAGGCTTGTCATCCCTATGTAGCGGGTGCTTGACCAGATGCCCGTTTAAATTTGAATGGTGTAAATAAAAACGAACTATATTTGAATTGTGGACATACTAGTTAGTTATGCATAACAAGTATGCGAACAAAAAATGAAAAAGTAAGATTTCGCATAATAGATATGTGAATCATATGTCACAGTGGAAACAAGCGGCGCTGCACATAAGAATATCGATGCTGGATATGCGAAACATAGAAATGAGGAGTTCGTAAACATGACAATCGGGAGAGTGAAAAGGAAATGTCTACTTATAGTGGGTGCAGTAGTGATGAAGAGTATGTGTCTTGAGACGACGACACAAACGATAATAAAACCAATGTAACTTCAATATGAGGACATTTTTGTTTATAGTAATAAATGCAAAAACGACCTAGAGAAGGAGGATTTCGAGACTCTTAAAATGTGGAACGGAAATACAGAGAATATAGATGTCGGCATACATTTTAATAGCAAGCAAATTGTGATGTCTACCGTTGCTGACTGATACGCAAAAAGAGCTTGACTCCTAACTTATGTGAGACATACGTTGCTTTGGCATTCTTATGATCTCCAAAGGTCTTTTTTTTTTTAGTTAGATGAGTTAATCATGAATGGAGCTATAAAATTGAGGATGGCTCTCAAAACAAGATCCAACTTTAAGCCCAACCAACCAAAGTAGGTTGAGATTCAAAGTAAAAATTGAGGCTTTGTACATGTAATTGGGCTTTTAAATAAGTCGATTGAGAATGAATTATAAGTAATTAATTAGTATTTTGTCTTTTAGAAAAAAACCCAAAATTTGTTGCTATGTCACTATTAAAAAAATATTCTTCATCTATTTATTGCAAAGATTGGCAATAATTTATATCTGACAAGTGACCAACCAACTTCACTAATGTTGGGCGGGTGGGTACCCAATTTACAACTCAACTTGGGACCAATATTAGAACCTTGGATGTCACTTTGCCCACTAAAATTCAAGCCCCTAACTCAAGTTCAAGGGTCATGGTCCCATATAATAGACCCTAAAGAGCCTTACACTTGTACATAAATAAGGAAAAAGGTGAAACCTTGACCCAACTCTCCTTCACCAAATGTAAAATTTGTCCACCTAAAAAGGCTTATTAGTGGACCATCCAAAGGGTCCATGGACCATATAGTGTATGGCCCATTTCAGTACATTGCCTTATCATTTTTATTCTTCCCTTTTTTGTTTGCAAAACCTCTTCTTTGTTAAAAGGGAAAGAAATCTAAAAAATCTCACTTAGGACCCAAATTCATAATTAAAACCAATAACCAAATCCAAGATTTCATCATTCATCAAACTTGTCTTATCCTCTAATTACTTATATAATCATACAATTAGTAAATCTTAATTATATAATTACTAATTTCCGAAATGTCACCTTCAAAATTGGGGTCCATAATATGAAACAGGCTGGATGATGTATATATGTATAGGTCATTCTCTCTCTAGGCCTAATGTGAAATTTGGAAGTTTGTTTAGGTTCAAAGCAACATAATTACATTCATAATTATGATGAATGATTAGTAAATTGGTCCTTCCCTTTTTACCCAAATGAGCATTCTCCAATCTCTTTTCACAGATTTCATTTCTTGTTTGAGGATTATCAATTTATAAAGTTGATTTAATTAAGTAATTAGGACTTAATTAAATAGATTTAATTAGGAGAGTATTACATTACATGTGCTAAAAGGCCATTCATTCATTAAATCTGCAGCTTTATTCAGTAATAATAATGCATCAATCTAAAGAGTGCCCAAAACTTGGGAGTGAGTAATCTATATGTGTTCTACTTAGTTCAATACATTAAGGTAATTATTGGTGGTAATTTATGAACATTAGATGATAGTGGGAATTTATGAACAATTATTTTATATGCCAAATATATATATATATATATATATATATGTATATTTTGTTACGCAAGCAAGCTTGGGTACGTATAATCAAAACTTACTCTTGTATAATCACATGCCTCTGTTTCGCAAGTTGATTTTGCGAAACTGTAGTTTTACAAGATCAACTTGCGAAACTAATAGTTTTACGTATCTGTCTTCCACAAGATGCCGCCATGTGTCGAAGCCAGTAAATCTTTTCACGCCATATTTGCTGCCTCCTCTTTCGCTTTCTTTCGCAATATGATTCTGCGCATTTCTTTATTTCGCAGATATGTGATTGTGCAAGGTATAATTCATACTCACAGTTTAAATTTGGTAAATGAACCAAGGCTTAATTTTGGTTATTGAACAAATATTTAGGATGATTAGCCTAAAAATTAAAAAATCTTAAAGAAAATATAAATGGAAACCACTCCAAGCGAGAAGAAGTGGTTTTGGGGAGAGCGCCGTTGTTTGGACACAATAATAATAATAGAAAAAGAATTTGATTCAATGTGTGTCCTAGAAGAGAAGAAATTGTAGAGTGACAGCAGAGTGGAGGAAACATGGAATGATGGTCAAGCCACGTGTACGGAGGAGAATGCAAGATGGTAGGTGCTCTTCCAAATATATGATGACAAATCTCTTTATGTCCTGTCGGAATAGTCTAGTAAACGTTTTTGTGGGTCCTTTTTCTTGTTTGCATTTTTTCCAATTTGCATGCATTAAATTAAATTTATTATTTCCTAATTATTATTATTATACTCTTAAATCTATTCTTAATGTCCAATTACAGGTTAAGAATTCATGATTGCAACGTATGTTTCTTTTAATGTAATTTTTTATTTTTTCGATAGCGACACAATTTCAACTATTTTTTATCTGATAAATGAAAATTATTGAATTTACTATTAAACTTTAAAAAACGATGTCGTATGATAGTGTGAGTAAATAGGCTAACTAACATACACCCATTCACATTAGGCAAGTTGAAACCTTCAATGAGAGCGATGTTATTCTAAATAATACAAAAAGCATTTTCATCGGAAATTCAATATATATATATATATATTAGTAATAATTTAATTTTATTTGGGTTGATATTATGAGAATGAAGATTTGATAGAGGTTTTAGAGTTTGTTGGAATAAAAAGACATATTAAGGTGTGATTCAATTAATATTAAGAGATTTTGGGAATATAAAATAGACCCCACAATTTTATTCTTACTACTATTACTATTTGTCAATATCCCAATTTCCTTTTTCTTAATTCTTAGTTTAAGGCCATGTTTATGTTTGTTTTAGCTGTTAGCCGATAATTGGTTGTTAATTGAGGATATTGTCAGTCACGATTAGAATGTAAAATCACTACGAATAAGAATTTCTTGAAACAGCAGTTATTAACCACTATCAGCTATATGCATTAAACAATTAAAATAATTAAGTTTAAAACTAAATAATTAAAATAAAAAAGTAGGTGTTGATTTCAGGAAGGGAGAAACCCTAAAAACAGTAGAGAGAAAGAAGAAGATGAATTTGTTTTGTTTGCTGGTAAACCCTACTCTTACTAATTTGCACATCTATGGTGGTTCCCATTTCCCTTAATTCTTCACCCACTCCCTCCTCTATTTCAACTTTAGCACCTCTATTTTCTTCATAACATCTGTTTACATATAGTAGAAGATAATTATTTTTAGTTTAATGTTAATATATATGTAGTTTAAAGATTAAGACAGAACGTAAATGATTAAGGGTATGGATTGGAATACTTTTTGTCTTCTTCATAATCATAAACGACGCCGTTTCAACATGTCTCGCTTACAAAAGCTTCCTCCCTTTTGTTAGGCCATAAAAGAAGAAAGCTTTTGTTTCTTCTTATATACACAAAAGATATACTAATTAATTATTGAATTTTGAATAATTATTATTAAAATTGTGTTTTATTATGCAAATATAATTATAAGAAAATGATTAGCAGAGTCACATGGATTCTTTTGTTCTTTGTACAAATTCAGCTGTTTGCAAGAAAGAATGCGTCGTACCATTTCCTTTCTTTTTACAGTAAACCTTCTTCCTCGTCTTTCTTTACTGTTAACAATGGCAGATTTATATGAAATGTGTACTTTATTGTATATATATATGAAATTTTTTAATTTAATGTTATGTTGGTCCATATAATAATAATAATTATTTTGTGTCCACACCCACAAGTTGGCATGCAAAATAGAGGAGAAAATAATAAATAAATCCCCATCATATTCATATTTTCATAGGAAACATATCAAAATTTGCTTAATTTAAAGCATCATTTTCAGTCCATTAATGGCATTTAAAAGAAAAATCAAAATTTTGGTTGATATTTATGGTGCAACAATATTTATATTAGAAAATGACTTATTAATACCATATTCACTTAATATAAGCTTGCTTATTTAATTATAATTTTGTAATTTGTGGCTCCTCCACTACTTGATTACATAATCCAAATCCAAGATGCAGGTATTCTAGTTATGGACTCAAGTTTATACTATTTCACGTGCCAAATGTCCTGTACATCAGTAAGCTTATAAGCTCTTTAAAAGCTCATTTTCTCCCATCCTTTTTTCTACACAAAACTCATCTCTCTCTCTCTCTCCCTCTCTTCGTTTTGCTTTTAAAGAAAGAATTTTTATATTTTGTAGCAGAAGAGAGGAACAGAAAATGGCACTCGAAGCTGTTGTCTGTCAACAAGATTTGTTTGCTCACAACTTACTCGGAAATGGGAATTGGAGTTATGAATTTCCCCAGCAGATGCAAAAAGAACAACATTATTATTATGATCATAATAAAGCTGGTGGTAATGGGTTTGAGAATTTTCTCTCCAACCAAACAGAATCTTTCCTTCATGGAGATAACTGGAATAATCCTTCTTCTTCTTCTTCTTCTTCGTCTTCTTCATCATCATCTATAATGCCTCATTTTAGCGAAATGCTTCAAATTAATCCATCTTCTGAGCCTTCCACCAATCACGAGTTAGTCATGGAGTCATCTTTCACCGCACAAGATCGACCAAAACGACGCCGTTCTAGAACTAGAAAGAACAGAGAAGAGATTGAGAATCAAAGAATGACACACATTGCCGTCGAACGCAATCGGAGAAAGCAAATGAACGAGTATCTCTCCGTTCTCCGATCTCTAATGCCGGATTCTTATGTTCAAAGGGTACTCGCTCGCGTTAATTTTGATTCTTGACAATTTGAACATGATTGATTTTCGATAAACTAATTAACTTGCAGGGAGACCAAGCTTCTATTATAGGAGGAGCTATTAATTTCGTGAAGGAGTTAGAGCAAAGACTGCAAGTTTTAGGAGGGAAAAGAGAGAATAAAGGAAGTGATCTGCCATTTTCGGATTTCTTTACATTTCCACAGTATTCAACTACAGCTGAAGGAGCAGATATTGAAGTAACAATGGTGGAAAGTCATGCCAATCTTAAAATAAGATCACAGAGAAGACCAAAGCAACTATTGAAAATAGTTTCTGGATTGCATACTTTGAGACTTACAGTTCTTCATTTAAATGTCACCACACTCGATCAAATTGTTCTTTATTCTCTGAGTCTGAAGGTAACCCATTTCGGATGTAATTTCTTACAACTCAAACAAACAAAACTAACTTACATGAACTGAATGCAGGTGGAAGATGACTGTAAGCTGAATTCAGTGGACGAAATAGCAACAGCAGTGTACGAGATGCTAGGTAGGATTCAAGAAGAGTTCTCAACGACCAAGATTATGATATGAAATAATTTAATTAAAATTTGATTAGTAATTGTTGCAAGTTGGTTTAATTATAATTAATATTTTTCTGAATCAACCCATACACAAATGCTTGGTCAAATCAAACCCTTTCTTGCTTGCATGTCTTGCCAAATGCCAATAGTATATATTTATACTAAAATGGGCCATAGGTATCAATCAATTGAAGATTTCAAATCTGTCAAATCTTGTTCCATCTACCTATTTTAATTAATGCATTATATTGAAACAGGTAAAATATTTTTTATGCATCACATTCACATGCAATGTTCAATCATTATATATAGTTTAATTAATAAACTTAATATATATATATATTTGGCCAAAAAGAAGCTAAAATGCAAGATCTTGAAATCAGAAAAAAGCTTAAAAAAGATCCATCAAAAGTTTCATGAAGTTGGTGAAGGCAGAAGCAAAAGAAGGCTGTCATGAAAACAGCTTTAGAAGAGCTAAACTAAGCTACTTATAAGCTTTCTTTCACTGCACTTATTAAACAATCATTCAAAAAGAAGATTGCAGGAAAGATTATGTTTTTATGTGGAGTAAGAGGGTATTATTACAAGTATTTATTTGTGGCATCAAATCAAAATGATTGGTGCATTGAGGATGTAATAATAGCCGCATGAAGTAGTACTATGTTAATGCTAGAATCCCTAGGTTTAAAATTTATTGGTCCGTGGGGATTTGTTGTCTTTTTGAGAACTGAGTAAAAGAGAATATTAATTAATATTGTTCTTCCAAAAATTCCCTCCATGCTTGGTTCTAACCGGTTTTGCTCTCCAAAATTAGCATTAGCATTCAATCATTTGAATAATTTTTAGATATTAGTATGACAATGGCAATCTAGTTTTTAAATAGATTTTTTGGATCTGTTCTGCAAAATTAGCTGTTTAAATAACGTTTAATTATTTGATAGCTTGGATTGTAGTTCATAAATCACTAATCAGTAACAGCTAAACATTAATAAGGGGTTAGATTCTTTTAAAATGTTATTCTAAGTTATAAAAGCTACAAAAAACGCTATGTAAATGTTTAGCGCTTACTACCCACTATTGTTGAACACACCTTTAATCTATAATTACCATAATAACTGTATATTTTACTATATATATATATATGTGACAAGCGTGGGAGAATTACAAATTTTAAAGACCTTGGCCCAGTTTTAAAATCAAGACAAGAAATAATCACATGGTGACACTGTTAAACTGAGTCAATAATAGCAAAATTGCCAAGGTAATTAAACCCTTTAGTTGTAATTGAACAAACAATTACATTACAGGCAATTATGAGTTCTTACTGTTTACTGATGAATGAATGTAAAATGAACCAAAGAGGATGTTTCTTACTGTGTATTAATTAAGATGTAAACCATACTCTAATCACAATTAATTTTTCTAATGGGGAAATTTTCAGAAGATTCTAAGTTGTAAAACTGTAGTCTCTCTTTCTACCCATCTGTTTTATCTTCTTGTTTTGTAGTGATAAAACTAGAATAGACTGATTCCATTTGAAATTCTCTCTCTACATATGATGTAATAAATATACAAAAAAGAGGAAATATGGAGTAAATAAGGTAAATAAAGGTATCATTGCTAATGTAAATCACTAAAAGTCTTCTATGATGTCGAAGCTTGAATAACCAGTCCAGTTATACATTGTATCTAAGCAAGCAAGTAAATTTTTCCATGAATATATGTATTTCAAGTCAAATAAAATAATGTAAACAGACTGTATCAACAGAGTCCCAACATTTATTCAGTTGTCACATCAAATAAAAACAATAGAGCTTTTTTTAAAGTCTTTCTACAGTGTAAATGTCCTTTTGATGTGTAGCTGATGTGAGAAGGAAAGAAGAGAAATCATGCGAAGGATTTACAATAATCATTAAACATTCAATTGCAATAATAGCATCATCATTTTGCCTTCTACTGTGTATGATAACACATAATACATTAGCATCAGCGATGCTCGAAGAGGGTGTTTAACATTGCTTATACATTAGCACTTATTATAAAGCAGCATTTTGTTGCTTTCGTAAAACAACTTAAAAGCTAAAAACAATACCGAATAATCCGGTAAATGACTGGCTTTCAGGTTAAAAACTACTTTAAAGTTAGGCTAAACTCCCACTAAGAGTTTGAAATAAATAGTAACACAAAAGACTGAAAGACACAGGAGCTTATAAGTGCATAACAGAAACAAGAAAGGAAAATACATAATTAAGAGAGGGAAGGCAAGATTAGGGTTTGTATCATAAATATTCAAAATATTTTATTTTCAAATACAGGAAAAGTTATAATGAAATATAGCAGCAGAAGTAGTACTGATATTTCTTTTATTAGATAGAATAAAGCAGAAAAGATGCAAAAGTTACTAAAAAAGAAAATTACTGAAAATATGGACAATAATAAGCATAAAATGACAAGTTTCATGGCAGAAATTTTTGAATTTAGCTAAACGTCAATTTGGTCCACTCAACAGTGCAATATACATATAAATAAACCATGCAGACATTGTAGATTGTTAGTTTCTGTCTCTGCAATTTGCATATATAAATATAGAATTTATCACTAATAATCCCCATTATCAGGGTCCACAAGAAATTATACTCTTGTTACATGTTAATCATAGTATTTGCAGAATATTAAAAAGACAAAAGTACAGTTGGAGAATAATTTCCTAACAAATCAGATTTTGGGATCTTAAACATTCTGTCTAGAACAAATTCATCTACGTCAGGGTATAGTCTGATTGGTTTCCTATAACCCAAAAGTTGTAAGAAGTGGGAGGTTTCGGATTCAATTTCTGAAACTAGTTTGGTGATTCGTATTCAAACGAGAAAGTAATATCCCAGGAAAAAACTTTATAAAAAGACCATTCAATTTCTCCATCACATCAACTATTCAAAGACTTCAAAATCTCCTTATATCTTATCAATTCCAGTAGAATTTGAATCTTTCTTTGTAGATTATTGAAAAAAATGACATTTAACTAGTTCTAAGTTGAAAGATGAAGTGAATTATTTTCAGGATTTTCAAAGTGCACTGAATTCAGTGGATCCAAATCCAATCAACTTGATAGTAAATTTATTTGGATTGATGATCGCAAAATCATATGAACTTAATTCTTGATTTGCCATCACAAAACCTCAGGAAAAATAGGTGAAACCAAGAATTAAGCATTCTACTAGTAATTGTAGAGTCTTTGATTTGAGATATTATCATTCTTATTTGCAATGGATTCCAATTCAACTATTTTGTTTTCATGGGTACAATATGCCAAGAGAGCATAACAATTGCACTACCAATTGTTTATTCACCATTCATGGGACTGTAACTAAACAAGACAAAATGGCATTGAATGCTGAAACAGAATCGGAGAAATGATCAAACAGCTTTTTTCAAGCTGCTTCATCATTTAACTTGCCTGGTAAGAAGGGATAGGCACTCCTGACTGTTCTGTCAACTTCTTGTAAGCTTTCTGCATTCTTTGTGTCACAGGCCCTACCTGACCGTTTCCAATTTCACGTCCATCAATCTTCACAACCTGTTCCAGAATGTTTTATAAAGTTTTTATTACTAATCAGAATATGAAGTACAACTCTTTCTTTCTTATTTTATTTGAAATTGATCAGACGCTTAAGAAATTGATGGTTGTGAAATTTTTATTCAGAAAATCAGGACTTACCGGAGTAAGCTCTCCCATGGTTCCTGTTGTCCATACCTGCATGGCGTCATGATTCCCATTGTCACACAATATGTATTAAAAAAAAATGGATGGAATGAACATTTTCAGATTTTCTTGGGGAAGAGAATCATCAATATTTTTCAAAGAAAATTATAGCAATGAGAACAGAAGTACAAATACCTCATCTGCAGTATGGAACTCCGACAGACTGATATTTCGTTCCTCTAGGACCAAATTCTCCTTTACGACAAGATCCATGACCTGCAATCTCAATAAACAATTTATCATATCTCCACTAGATAAAATATTTTGTCAAATAATGAAAGAAAGTTTTGGAGTTCATGCACCCTTATCTATAGGATAAAATATTCTACAAGCATGGACCTTCGACGTGAAATCGTTTATGCAGTCATCTACTCCTAGTGTGAAGTGTAACAGAATTACCAATACAGAAGTTCAGCAACTTACAGTAGCTCGAGTGATTCCAGGAAGGCAATAATCAGCATGAGGAGTTAAAACACGGCCTTTCTTCACTAAAAACTATATGAAAAAAAGTGAAATTGATGAGTAGTTTAGCAAAAAAAGAACATAAATGTATTTGAATTTGACTAAGTGGTGGAGATGTTGGTTACTGCATAATATGACTTTGCATCAAGCTGATAAGACTCACAATATTCGTAGCATTTGTCTCTGAAACATAACCATCCTTGTCAAGCATGATCGCGTCATCTGCGTTTGCGTTATTTCCTTCTACCTACACCAGGCCAAATGAAAAATAACAGTTACATCAAATACAGAAATACACAGGCACGGCAATAAGCTGATTTACTACTACCGTTACAACCATGAGATTAATATAAATGTAAAATGCCAGATAATATTTAATCAACTCTACAACACCAAACAGAGATGGAAATCTGAAAATCACTCCATATATAGAATGCAGGAAATCACATATGATCAGAAACATTTGAGTCGGATAATACCTTTGCTAGAATGTTGTTGAGGAGGTTATTGTGGTGAATCTTTGAATCCAAATTCTGAAAATAAAAATATGAATGAATAAAATCAGAGAAAGCTCCAAAAATTTCAATGTAGTTTTATTGAAGTATTCAGTATCATCTTGTTAATATTTTTTACAGAATGATTGCAGACTGCCTATTTCTTGAGAAAGTACATGGCAAGCTACCGTTTTTATGTAGGCAATAGCTCAAGTGCTCTCTCTCTCTCTCTCTATACTTTTCCATTCACTGCCATGGAAACATATTTGCTGTGCAAGTCTATGTTTGTTGTTTAATGCTATCAACTTGAATATGGAATTAAAGCAGAGAAAAAAAGTTACATTTGGTGAATTACGCCGAGTCGTAGCTGTCACCAGAGTTATGCCATGTGTATTGTCATAGACAGGTGGTTTCCATTCAGGAAGCACTGTATTTCAAGCAAAATGGTATAAGAGCACCAAAATATGGGAATTGAACAATCATAGGAAATCTATACTGACCTTCCCAAAAGAACAAGAAAAAGCAAAAAAAAAAAAAAGAGAAAAAAGTCTTAGAGGACTGAAAAGATAGATATTGCACATTAAAAGTTAAAGACTAACATCAGACATGAGACAACAAGAGAGAATTTCCATTTCATACATTAGCCACAGCATCTACAATTAATAACATCAACCTCAGTAATGTGCTCACAAGAAAAATACCATTGACAAAGTCTTCTGTTTTTATGCAGCATCACAAATGAAATGTTAGCCACTTATCCTTACCAATTAAGGTGCATCCATACATATTAAATGCTGGGCTCATGCCTGAAGTAACCTGATAAAAGGAAGTAAAGGGGGAAGTGAAGACAATGCGTGTAAAAACGTCACTAAGAAAAAAGAATTCTTGATATCAAATTAAGAATGGTGATGGACAAGTCAAAGAGGAAATGGGTGTTGCATTCCATTCAGGTCCCATTCAGAAATCACAAGATGAAAAGGGCTGGACAGGTACTTCCATTAGAAGGTAATCTCTTCTACTAGAATTGATCAACTAAAGAGAGGAATCAAGAGTGACCAAAGATTATAAACCTTCTTTCCACGCGTAAGGGATAGTCGGATGTGTGCATTATCAAACATTCCATTCCTGATTAAAGTTCTGAAGATGGCCTCCTTGACCTGAAAGCAGCATTTAATTTGCAAGAAATCAAACAAATTCCTTCCACTTGAGCCAACAACCTTGAACAGGTGTAAACAAATCCAAATCTTCAAACACTAACCTCGTCACGAGTTGGAACATTCTTGAAAGCGAGAGCCTTGGCTGAGTCAAACAACCTAATGAAAAGTGAACCAAAGTCAGATTGTTTCAAAAGTTGGGAATCCTATTCTACAGCCATTAGTTAGTCCCACACTAAAGTAAAGATGAAATGACAAATAAGAATCTTATGATTTATTAAATTTTAGACTAAAGAAACAACAATTTCTGACAGAAGTGGAACTCATGGTACAGATAATTACATCAAGTAAAACCAAAGAAACCACTTAGAAGCTAATACTAGATAGACACCAGAAGAAAAAAAGGGGATAAAGGAAACACAATTGGCAGCACCTGTGCAGTCAAGAAGAAGAAGAAGAAACAAACAAGATATTGAAAATAATGACCAGTCTTTTTATATCTAATCATAGACCTCTTAGTTGTATTCAAGATTAGTATTTGCATGGTCAAACTTAAAAATTATTATTATGGTTGCAATTTTAGCTGGTAAAGAAACTTCATGAACGCATTATACTAAGGCATTTTGAAGCAGCATTTAGTTTGGCCCACTTATAAAAAAAGCCAAAATAGATCTGTTATAAAAATATGTTAATATGAAGTGTTAAGTGTCAAGCTTTGCTAAAAGCTTGACCGGTCTTTAACTAACCTATCCAAATGCTCCTCAAGCTTAAATATCTTCCCACTATAAACTCGAAGACCCTCCCAGACTGAATCACCACCTTGGACAACCGAGTCAAATACAGAAACCTGATAAAAGTTGCAAGCTATTCACTGAATATCTTCAAGAACTATGGATCCAGTTTCCTATAATTATACCACATACTTTAGCACTTTCACGGGGTAGAATCTCATCTCCAACCCATGCAAGCAGTTTCTCATTTGCAGGAATTGGAATATCTGGTGGAGGAATTGGACTCTTCAATAGGCCTCTTGGTTGCCTCACATGCTTCCTAAGCAGGTTGTACAACGGTAGACTTTGCTCCAACAAGTCATACAGAGAGAATGGAAATGGCTGAAAAGGAATTAAAACAAGGACATAAATAAATATAAGAAGGGTGATCAAAAGGCTGATAATGATATGCTTATGCAACACAAACTGAAAACTTTTCATATTTACGAGTAACAGAAATATCAGTCAACCTATTTATCAAAGTGTCTCATAAAAGAAATCAATGGTTTGGAGAGAAAATAAAGTGTATTCTAGCACAAGGAATCAGAAAACTGCCTTTTAAGGAGGACCAAAGTACCATTCTTTACCCCATTAACTTCCTCCTCTTCCCCACTTCATCATAAAAAAAAAAAAAAAGTTAAAAAAAAGGTGGAACAGTTGCAGGCTTCCAAAATGTTTTAAATATCCTATTTTCCATCAGAAATCCAAAAATATCATGTTATGCATTATGAAAAAAACTGAGTGTGATGAGGAGAACATGTACAAATGACAATGAGGACCCGAAAATAATGCATAAGACATCTTTGTGATAATGACACATGAAATCTGTAGAAATATAATTCTAACGAAAATAAATATTGGCTCTTTAGCTTTAAAAAAAAAAAGGAGTTGATTGTGAGTTTCATGTTAGCATGAAGAAAATAAAACACAAACTACATACCCTAGGATACTTTTTTGGTTCAACAAAGCCTGTTGATTTGTGTAAACTTTTGTACCACCATGGGGCCCAAATGCCATCTATTGGTTTTGGACCAGCTTCCCATCTAGCAATTTGTGGACCAAAAATTGTCATAAGAAAAATTTTTTAAGTCTAAATTTCAGTGGGAAAGAAATAAAAGGCTCAGAATCCATAAGCACTAATCTATAGTAAATTTCTTAAATTTCACCAGATGTCCAATGATATGAAACATAATTTGAAATGACATATTGGACATGTTAAGAAATTTTGAGCAAGAGGAAAGATAATTGGCGAAGACAATGTTTTATGTTTAACGGAAATATGTTGACTGCCATAAATAAGAATTTGTGCAAGGTACCTCGGTCATAGAGGCCATGGCCTATATTGACATTCCTACGCCAATGTATTTAAATGAAGCAACATACCGAAAAAAAAAAAAAACGAAGCAAGCTTGTTTCATCACAATACAGAACAACAATTTCAAATGTAAATAGTCCAATAACCTGAGCATTGCATCATCAAATAGAATATCTAACTCTTCACACAGACCACGTAAGGTGCCCTGCATAATGATGCCATCAGTAGTCGCAAATGCAAAATCTAAAAAATAAACATCAGGTAACTTTCAGAAAAAATAAGATAAATTAGTAGTTTATACAAAGAAACGATGGAAAACCCTCTAACAGCAAATATGATGGAACAAAAGAGATAATCAATATAAATAACAAAATCTAGAACCTCAGGATCCTGTTCAAGGTCAGCTGCATCAATTACAGGTGGGGGCTTCCCCAACTGAGAGAGGTCACTGTATATGGACACCAACTCTGCTATACCCAACTCAAGAAAAGACGGTGGCACAATTTTTCCAAAAGATGGCTGGAAAAAAGAAACAAATGGAACATGAAAGAAAATATTTGTCAATCGATGGCTTCAAGCATAAATTAAATCCAGCATAAATCAAAGCTCAAAACTGTTCAGCCATCTTCTTGAAATAAATAAGAGCAAAAGGGAAAGACAAGGAGCACAATGATCATAATCTTTATGATATGAATATATAAAACTCAAGGTCTTTTGAACAGGAAGGTCATCTCAATTTAGATTGTAAGAGGATGGATGCACAGTCAAAAAATGAAATCGTATATGCTATCCCAATTTTCCTGGTTAAAAGATAGATATTTAACAAGTATTTGCAGCATCTTACCAATATATCAAGCGGATTGCGAATCAATATAAAATGCTTTCCTTTCTTCATCAAATCATGGTGCAGACCAAGTACACGTTGCTTTGATATATGCTGTAGACAGATAACGCAAACTAAGTTCTAATTACAAACCATCAACTGAAACCCAAATTAACCCACCCACAGATAAAGTTTTGATCACATGATGCTTCAGTCAATGACTAAAATAATTTCAACTTCGCTTCTCCTTTATTTTGTGACAACTAAAATGATTCTGCAGCATATTAGCATTTGAATGATATTTTTTCTCCTCTTGAAGTTGACAATTATAAAAGCTTATAGAAGATTACCTTACAGAACCGATACTTCTTCCCTCCCGGTCCAAAAATAATCTCCTTTACAACCTTTTCGCCATCGGATTCCTATTCCAGTGAAGCATACCAAATCGAGCATCCAGAATAAGCAGAAAAAACAAAGACCAAAAATAACATGCAACCACTTCAAAAGTCACATGCAAATTCATCTATAGTCCCAATGGCAGACTTTGCTCACATTCCAATACAAATTCGAAATCAAAACCATGATTTCCAGCTTCAAGTATAGGAGAAAAAAAAGCCATTTAATTACCATTTTGGACAAAACCTCTTCTCTGTAAGGCCTGTCGACACCTGTAACCTTTAGAAAAACTGGATAAAGTGGTTCATCAAGCACCTCCATATCCTCTCTCTTGAAGAAACAACACAAAACGTAAATTAAGAACCAAGCTAAGTAAAAAATGATAAGTTACTTCCATTTCCAATATCTAAGAGTGACAGAGTCAGCAAAATGAATAGAAGGAAACCTGAGCAAAAGAATACATGAGAGGAGTACTGAGAGATCGTGGAGCAGACCATGAATGGATCACTTCTACTTCTTGGCTTCCCATGAATGGAACTTCCGGTGAGAAAATGACTTGTCTTGTCTTGTACCAGTACTAGGAATAGCCGAATATTATATTGTGTTTGTATTTATTTGGAGCGAAAAGGGTCCAGTCTGGTCCGTTCAGATCATCATCTTTCCTGTAATATTAAAATTAACATTTTCATCCTATTTTAAATTTTAAAATAGCATTTTCACCCCAAGTTTTATACTGGTATTATATTTTGTACCCTAATTTGCAAATTGTATGAATAATACTTCAAAATAAATATTTTGCTGCTACACCCTAATTTATAAACTTTTGTATCAATATCACCTTATTAAATATAATTAAAAAATAAATTACTTATCAATTATTACTCTCTGATTGGATTTGAAGGGACCCATTGGTCATAATTTCTCTATTTGGTAGTATTGCTAATAAACCCCAAATATTAATTTCCCTTACACTTAAATGATAAAAATCCCAAATTAAAATTTTATACGTTCAGACTAACAAAATCATTTCTAACAAAACACTACAATATATGCCCAGCAATGTGGAAAAAGAGAAGTCATTTGCCTGTGACATTTAACAAATGTACGCTTGATCTATCATATGACTGCAGATAGGGAAGCAAATTCAGTGGCCTTTGTGTTTCAGTTATGTCTTTGACTGCAAGGTTGGCCTGTTCTGCAAGCTGGAGAAAGCAATTGAAGGTCTCAATGTTGCGAATAACACAGGCAATATAAGCCATAGGGCGTTTTGTTTGTCCACCATGTGACGCATTACTATCACGTCCCTTGACTTGAGAAACCGCAACTTCATCAGTACTATTGATTCTGACATCCATGCTTTCCCATGTCTGAGAATCGTTAGCTTGATTCAAAAGAATGACGAGTACTTGAACTAGATATGGAAGGCATGATGGATCATAGATTACATCTGCGCCCAAGCTAAAAGGAAAACGTGTAAATAACAGCAGATTTAGAGGATGTTTGGCATCGCTTAACAGCAGCTTTAAGCTGTTTTTATAAAAGCAGCAAATTGATGCTTTTTATAAGTGCTTATTAAAAGCCAAAATAAAAAAAAAAGCACAAACAATGGCAAACGCCCACTCAATAGCCAGTAAATTATAAAATACTCACATGATTTCAGGCATGAACTCCAGAAGCTCATCCTTTGTTGCAGATTCCCAAGGCATATGTATGCAATTCACCTGAGATATATTGTCCATTTCAACTTTTGCCTCCTGTCTGGATAATAACTGTCTATATCATTATTTGCTTTTGATCTTTTATTAGATTTCCACAGGAATTATATGGCAAAAGTTATTAAACAGCCTACAGAGTAGCTTTTCTTGACCTCAAATCAACAGGAAATTGTGTAGTAGACAACCTAAAATGCTCAACTAAAGGATCAACTTCGTCTTTTTATCCATAAAACCACATAAATATCACTCAACTTCTTCTAGTGTATCATACTTATGCCATTCCTTAAGTTTACTAACCATATTTAGATCTTGCAAAGATCCTTCTGCTGTGCCATTGTCAGCTCTCAAATGGTTCAACTCCAAATTAAGCTTCATGTTAGCTAATGTTGAAAAGTCGCCGTCACTTAATGTAATCTGCATGAAACGCTCAGACATTTTAACTTCATTCTTCATTGGATTAAGGTAAAAAAAAGTAAGTTCATACCAAAACTGGAGCAAAACTAGGTGATATGCCAAATTTCAGCATAAGAGCCCATTTGCAAGATTTAATCGGTACAAATAAGTCCCCAGCAACCAAAAGCGGAGATATGTATACGTAAGGATTTTATTGTAGTTTTATTAAATGAACCATTGAAATGAGAGATCGATGAGCATCTGATAAAGTTACCACATTATGCCATAAAACACCCAGGTCACAATTACTCCTTGAGCTTAACTTTAAGCTCCACACCGTGAGTCTAATTCGGATTGGATCATCCATACTAGAACATGAACCCATATGACAAGCCAAGAAAGCAATAAATATCTAAGTTCTGGAATATTGGGAACTATGTAGATTTTTCATTAATACAAACATTCAGAGCATTTTCTTTAAGGACATGCACAAGATTTTGAAATACATACCTTGGAAGCTTTTACATGGGAAAGACAGATTCCAACCAAACCGACACCAGAACCAACCTGCATTCATTTTTGGGAAAGATGAACAACTTGAAAAAATACAAAAATTGAAAAGAAAAAAAAAACAAAGTTCTATTGCTTCCAGCTTTAGTGATACTATCAAAAGACAATTCTCATATGTTTGGCAAATGGAAGAGGGAATGCCACTTTACAGAAGGAAACATTAAAACACTAAAATCTTCCACAAAGATGTTAAATGAATTATTCAAATCAGACAGTAACTGGAAGCAAAAACCAAAAGAAGTAAACTAAGTGACAAATTCTATAAATCATGTTTTAAGATTGAAATACAGGAAAAACATCCTTGTTCATGAAACTTACCTCAAAGCATGATTTGTTGGAGAATATGTCTGGAAAAGAAAGTATGAACTCTGACAAATATAAACTTGAGGGCCAAACAGCACATCTGCAAATGGATAACAAGCATCAGTTTATGTGGGCTGAAACACACACTCTAGAAGATTTAAATATAACAATTGAAGAAATACAAAGGCTGGTTGGTTTCAAGGATACAGAGCTTAAAACCAAAATATAACTATCAAATGCCTAAAGAGGAATGAAATGGTAAGGATGCATCAAAGAGAAATGAACCATACCCAGTGTCTCCTTCAAGCATATTGAGTGAGCAGTGAAGGGGAACCACCAACTTACTTGAGCTGGGAGAGCTTGGAGGGCCGGAAAACCCTAAAAAAAGTGTCAAACCATTATCAAACATGAGCTAATGTGGAAATATAAAGAACCAGGACAACAAAATCACAATCTAATCTTCAATACCGTCAGGAAAAAGAAAAGAAATGCGTTTGCAGATCCTAGAATTTCCTTTGCCCAAAAGATCATCCTAAAAAGGAGGGAAAACAATCCAAGTCAATCATAACATGACAATCAACGCAATAATAAGAAATGCCTCCTCGAGCAAAAGCCTTGTACCTTCAATTTCATCATGTAACAACCATATTGCTCGTATAATTCATCCATCACGGTTATATGGTTAGACTCAATCTCAAATATAAGCTTCTTTACAGAATTCTTCAAGTAATTTGCACTGCCTTCTCCAGTCTGCAATGTTCAAACCAACTGATTTTTATCATAAAATATGCCTATTTAACACAAAAAAAAAAAAAAAAATTTCAAATTCCCAGAACACCAAATCATAGTATTTACCGCTTTATTTATACAGTAGTCCCAAATGAATCTCTGCACTTTCTCTGTAACCAGACCTCCTCCACACGCTCTGGTTTTCAATCAATCAATCGAGAAACATACATGCATACATGCATCAGTTCCAATGTCATAGCTATTGCATTACAGAAGCGTTTCTGTAAGTAACAAAGGATGAAGCGTTTTACCTTGCTATTGATATTAAGGAATCAGTGGGCTCCATTGCGAGGAATGCAGAGACCAAGTAGAGACCTGGTGGAATGGAAGGATCGAGCTCTAAGTCCGCCATTGGAGGAGAGTTTAGGGCTTTGTGTGGGTTTTCGGGCAACTGAAAACTAACCTGCTGCCTAAGGTGTACACGTGGCAAAAGTGGGGTCCAAATATAGACGTGTATTGTCCAATAACAAATTAGTAACCGAATCCTAGTCAACACCACCAACGCTCGCTTAAAATAAAATAAAATAAAATTAAACCCTCCAAACAACATCGAAACCGATCCCATCAATCAATTCTCACTTCTCCGACCGGACCCTGCATTTTCAGCGTCAACGGCGACAATCGCCGAAACACAACAACCGTCGCCACCGGCAAAGACCCTCAACTTTAATTACCCACCATAACGACTGAAATACTCGTAAGAACGACATCGGAGCAGCAGAGTAAAGATGCATTCTTTTGGGTATAGAGCCAATGCCTTGCTAACTTTCGCTGTCACCATCCTCGCACTAATATGCGCCATGGCTTCTCTATCTGATAATCTTAATTCTCCTGCTCCATCTGCTCAAATACAGGTCTGTGGATTATTTGTATTTGTTTGCATTTTTGTATTTGGTCTGATTACTTGAATCTGTTGGATTTAGAACCCTAAATTGTGAATTTTGGGGTTTTTTTGTGATTGCAGATATTGAATATTAATTGGTTTCAGAAGCAGCCGCATGGGAATGATGAGGTAAGTTTTAGGTTTCTGATCCTTCGGAGATGAGACCGGATATTGGTACTTTTAAGAATTCTCAGTTTGAATTGAATTTCTAAAGTTTAATTCTTCTGTTAGCTTTTGGAACAAAATGCTTATTGTAAATATGAATTGAATTCCAGAATATGATTTTGAATTCTGAATTTTAATATGTAATTTATCCTAGAATTCAAGTTAATATCAAGTGAATATATGGTTAAGTTGCAATGAGCTACTAAAGTTTCAAATCTTGGACCATTTTTTGCATTGTTATGATTTTTGGTGAGATTGCTTTAATTGTATTTGCTTTCTTGTTGGCAAAACAATTGAAAAGGTAAGGGTATATTCTACTTTTACATTCAAGGATTTTTGAATTTGTTTCATCTGTTTCAACAGAATATTGAACTGAAGGGTAATAATTTCTTGCATTCTGTTACTTGTTTATTTCAATGTTCTTCATCACGGCAATTGATACTTATGTTAAAACATTATTTTGCACCTAACACAATAGTTTGGGTTCAGCAGCTTCAAATCTTTGAAGACATGACTGCAAGAAAGAATGTTAATTGAGAAAATTCTTTTCTGTTGCATTATAGTTGTAGTTCGGATATAAATTGTCTATTTTGTTCTTCCTGATGGGTCCCTTATAATTTTTTTTGTGATGTGGAGTCTTACCTATTTCAAGAATGTTGTGGAATCACGAACTTTATATCATATGCTTGTTTTGCTATGATGTTAATAAAATTGCCATTAATTTTCATCCAGGTCAGCCTCACAATGAATATAACAGCTGATCTGCAGTCGCTCTTTACATGGAACACAAAGCAGGTATGTTGTTCGAAATCTACTCTGGTTTTCCTACCTTAATTGAGTGCATAATAGACCATTTGGGTTTCCCAAAAGTTACTTATCATTTATTATAGGTTTTTGTATTCAGGTATGTGGTAATTAGCTTGTCATTGTTGTAGGTTTTTGTATTCGTAGCTGCAGAATATGAAACCCAAAAGAATGCCTTGAACCAGGTATGACTATAGCCAACAATTGAGTAGTTTCTATTTGAGTTTGGTGGTTCCTCTTACACATTTAACTAATTACCTTTTGTAATCTAATAATGGGGCTAGAATTGATTTGCTTATTCTTTACTCCTTCCATTCTTTTTATATGCAAACATTTTTCACAAATACTAAAAAAGTATTTTAACTAATATATTTTGCCAATTTATTCTAAATATACCAATATTCAAGTCTTGCAAGTGATTTTCATAATTTTGGAGAGTACATTTGGAATAAATTAATAAAGTAGGTTAGTTAAACTATTTCCTTTATATTTCCAAAAAAAAAAGGAAAGAAAAAGGTGCCTATGAAAAAGAATAGAGGGAGCATTTTTTTCATTGTCTTTGTATAAAAGCTTACTGATGCAAGCCAATTTCATTTCACAATGGCCAGTCTTACATATTGCAATAGATTAACAGCTTTAAATAATTGTTCAAAATGTTGCAATTAGGTGTCACTTTGGGATGCGATTATACCAGCCAAAGAGAATGCAAATTTCTGGATTCAGACGGCAAACAAGTATCGTTTTATCGACCAGGTATGCTTTTTCACTAGAAAGTTCTTTGTCCTCCATGCTCAACTATGCCTGAGTAGCAAAACATCATTTTGAATGCGCAGGGAAGCAATCTTCGGGGTAAAGAATTCAACCTGACGTTGCACTGGCACGTAATGCCCAAAACTGGGAAGATGTTTGCTGACAAACTAGTTATGTCTGGATACCGCTTGCCTGAGGAATATAGATAGAGATAGATATCATAGGGAAGGATGATATTTATAATAGCAGCATTTTCTGTGTACTTTTTTGTGTAACTTATTAATGCGATTTTGAGATTGGATTATGATTAAATTCTCAAACAAAACAGCAACAACAGAAAATACCTGTTGTTTGAGAAAGAAAGTGAACATTTTGGAACGTTACAGATCTTTTTTAAGGTTCTTGGCCTTCTTCCATGATCAAAGTTTAGACCTTTTTCCTTCTATTGTTTCCTCTAAACATTATTTCCTGTCATTGTTCATTTATATACAATTTATATGCTTCTTTAGCATATATTTAGTAGAAAGTAGGTATTATAAAGAATTTAATTTAAATTATTTCACATCCCAATTGGTTATATTTAGATCAAATTGAATTAAATGAACATATTATAACTACTTTTTATTTTGGAAATTTTTTTAGTAATTATAAGAGGTGGAAATTCTTTCCTTAACAAATGAAGCGTAGTTATTAAATACACTTATAATTCCATAAACAAACGAAACGACCACTGAAAAGCATGGTTGCTGCTGGTTTTGTTACCAATTCTGTCGGTCATCGGCGATTGGATTTTCACCACTGTCGCCGGTAAAGTTCTCAAAGTTGGTTCAAAACTAAGATAAATCCACTTGATGTAAGTATTCATTCTATTAATTATGTTCTTCCAGCAGTTTGAATGGGAATTTTTCCTAGAATACAGTGATTATTATTGCTCTTATGGCTAATCAATTATACTACTAGCCAGTAGTTTAATTATATTCGATGCTTATGATGGTGATCAAGAAGTTAATATATATATATATATATATTAATCGGTTTTGTTTTTCTAAATAAAAATTAAATAATTTTAAAATTGATCTTTGGGGTACATGTATCTATCCGAGTACAGGAGCATGTTTAGCCAAGCAGCCAAACATATAAAACATAAACAAAATTCCGATTGGAATTTAGGCTCTGCAAAAGATCTCTATCGCTTCATTCTCAATCAATCGCTTATCTTCTGCACCGAATCGAATCCAATCAGGTAAAAATGAACTTTCTCCGATCTCCCGGCTTCTCGTTTGGTTGCTCAGAAAATCTAAAAAATTTAATAACTAACCTAACCTAACCTAACTCTCTTGGTTTCTCATTATTTTTGTAAGTAATAAGCTGAGGTTTTACAATCTTCTGTTCTAGTGAAATCTTAGCTTGAATGGTATTAATTTTATTGTCTCGGTCTATTATTTGATTATGTGCTTCCATGTTTCAACTCATTAATTAATGTTAAAACATGAGTTTAATGACAACTTTGGTTAATTACCTCTATGAAAATGCTGGGGACTGAGTAACAGTAATTAGTAATGACAATCTTTAGAATTTGAATTTCTTTATATTACAACTACAATACAAGGCCTGTAATGGATCAAAACTTTTTGCATTGTGGGAATGCTTGATTTGGTTGTTGATAATAGAGGAACATTGTTCACAAACTAACAATTAAATGTAGGTTCTCAGTTTGTATTTATGGTTAGCATCAAATTACTCAAAGTTATGATTCTAACAAAGGTTCTGATCTTGTAGGAGGAAGAATGAGTAGCCAGATACCACTGAGCAGTGATCGTACGAGAACGAATTGGACACCATTAATGGAACGGTATTTTATTGATCTTATGGTTGATCAGATGCATAGTGGCAACAGAATGGGTCATACCTTTAAGAAGCAAGCTTGGACAGATATGCTGAACATGATCAATGCAAAATTTGGGACTAAATATGACAGAGATACCTTGAAAAGCCATTATACAAATTTATGGAAGCAATATAATGACGTGAAGAACCTCCTTGAACAGAAGGGATTTTCATGGGATGATGCGCAAAAAATGGTGATCGCCAATGATGATGTGTGGGATGCCTTTATCAAGGTCCAACCTGTCATTTTTAGTTTTCTATTATTTTTCTTTATCTCTGACCGTATTTGTGCGTTTTTATTGATAAAGTATCTCTGGTGTAACTGTAGGACCACCCTGATGCACAGTTCTATAAGCGGAAGTCTTTAATTAACTTCAATGACTTGTGCTTCATATATGCATATACAGCTGCAGATGGAAGATACAGTCGTTCAAGTCATGATGTAGATGTAGATGATGACATTCAGGGATTTGTTATTGGTATGTTATAGTTAAGGATTTGAATACGCTTACATTTTGTATCAGTATTAAGTTGTTCTTTTATTTTGGGTTTCAATACTGCCAATTTAATTGCTGAATTCTTCATGCTGGTATGTTAATTAACTGTTATTCTAAAGTTTGTGTTGAGATGGAAGTCATATGGAGGTGAACCATAGCATTTCATATTCTTGCAGGAAAATGTCAATGTTTCATTGCTAAAATGTTAAAATAGTTATTTCACTTGAATTAAATCTAGGAATAGGATTTTTATTGAGATTCGTATGTTTAATAATCAATTATCAATTCTTTGCCTGAAATATCGATTGAAGTGCCACAATGTGAGTTCTGTTCTTTTGCTGTGTTAATGTGCCTTTACCAAGGGAGTAGTAGTGTTTACGTTAATAATTTTTAAAGTGACTTTGCGTCTCTGTTCTTCAGAGAATTCCCTTTCCATCATGTTAATTAACTATGAAACACATAACATAAGCTTGGATTAGTTATTATTTAAGTATCTCTTAGTTTTGAATGTTATACTAAGATTTCTTGGTTCTTTTTCGAAAGAATAGCAACATTTATTGATTTCTTTATCAACAAGAGGTGTTGGTATAGGTAGTGTTCTTCCAGCAACTAGTGAGCGTGTGAAAATAGATTGGACATCTGCCATGGATCAATATTTTATTGAGCTTATGTTAGATCAACTTAACAAGGGAAATAAAAGGGAAAAGACTTTCAGCAAACAAGCATGGAAAGATATACTCACTCTGTTCAACGCAAAATTTTGTTCTCAATATGGTAAAAACTTTTTAAAGCGACGGTATAAGAAGTTGTTCAAGTACTATTGTGATATAAGAAGCCTACTTGAAAAGAAAGGATTTTCTTGGGATGAAAGACAACAAATGATAGTGGCTGATGATGCGTTTTGGGAAAAGATTATCAAGGTATAAATGTTAATTTTGGACAAGAAATTTGTACCTTTTAAATTTTATACTTGCTATGTGGATGCAGGCACACCCTGATACAAATTCATATCGAAAGAAGAACTTATTGAACTATCATGATTTGAGCTTGATTTATGGAAATGAAGTCATCAGTGGACATCTAGATCATCTGGACCAATATAAAAACTTTGAAGAGGGCCGCATACAAACTAAGACTGGTGCGTTTAAAATTTATCAGATGTTTAATTTATTCGACTTATCAGGTGTTTGATATCGGGTATTTAAGTACATTATCACTTATGTAGGTGAAGAAAAGGATGTATATTTTTCTAATAGGAATAATGGTCTTGCACCCTACTGGAGACCAGATATGGATCGTTATCTCATTGATTTGTTGCAAGAACAGGCACTTAGAGGGAATAAAATTGGTCATGAGTTGACAATTGAGGCTTGGATTGAAATGATCAAATCGTTCAATGAGAGATTTGGGTCACATCACGAGAAAGATATTCTGAAGAATCGGTACAAACATTTGAGAAATCAATATAATGGCATAAACTTTCTTCTTAAGCAGAATGGTTTTTCTTGGGATGAACATCAGGAGATGGTGATTGCCGAAGATTGTTTGTGGGACTCTTTCATTAAGGTGAATTTCTTTTCAATTTTTTGTATAAAAGTTCTGTTCAGTATTGTTCTTATTAAGTCCATGACAGAGCACATGTTTATAAACGAGTGTGCTTAAACCCCCTTGCATCAAACCAATTGGCTTGTGCTAAGTCCACCACCTTCTCAATAATAAGTCTTTTGTTCTTTTCATATTAATCAAGTTTAGATTCATTCCTCAGCAGTTCTGTTAATCAAATTTAATATAAGCAGGTGTATCCTGATGCTGAGTCATATAGAAACAAATCTGTCCCAAGCTATCACAAGCTCTGTGTTATATTTGGTGAAGAAAGTTTCAATGGAAGACACAACCATAGGACTCATAATGTGGCTTTTGACAATAAAGACCCAGCTTTCATTAATGGTATGTTTCGATCTTTCAATTATCAATTTAGGAACACTCTGGAGAATTTGATTGTTATTGTCTTGCATCAAAGATTTGATGGGTGAAAAATAACACCCGTGCAAGTCGTAATGTGCTTGAATGCGATAAATGATTGTGATTATGCTGCATACTTCATGCAAATTAAAATTGTATTTACTTGGTGCCTTCTATTATGAGCTCAATCTTTTCTCTGTTTTATAGCATTAACAAGCTGCAGACTATACATACACCATAATCGGCAGATTTTTCGACATTTTTTGTGGACTTTTGAATTTGTGACATGTTATTCACTTGATTGTGTAATCTTTTTCCCTCTCTTCCTACTAGTATAATAATAAAGCTACTATTTTCTCTGTTCTTGAAGAATTTCCTTCTTATTTGAGAGATGCTTCATTTAATTAGTGAGATTAGTTTGCATTTTTCTCTAATATTTTGGTTTGATTAATGCTATCTATAGTTTTTTATTTCTTCCAATTTTACAGTTTCAAGCTAGATATATCTAACAAATGTTACTTTTTAATAGTTTCTTTCTTCTGTAACATACCAAGATCTCTCTTTTCTTGTGATTGGGGTTATGGGTGTGGAGAGTAGTTGTATTAGTTATGCTATTGGCATGTGGTCCCTGATTAAATTGCGAATTCCAATGTTGTTGTATTTGCAGAAGATGACTTCAAGTGCTATGCAAATAGTGATTGTTCTAATGCTGATTGGGCACCTTCAATAGACCGCTATTTGATTGACCTAATGTTAGATCATGTGATTAGAGGGAATAAGATTGACTATGCTTCGGATGATCAAGCTTGGATAGATATGGTTCCATTATTCAAGGAAAGATTTGAATTAGAACTTGACAAAGATGTCCTTAGGGGTTGCTATAAAAGGTTAGGGAAACTGTTCAGTGATATGAAGTACTTACTTAGCCAGAGAGGATTCACTTGGGATGAAACACGGCAATTGATCACAGCACATCATGATGTTTGGCATGCCTATATTAAGGTCCTTTACTTTCTTTCTTTCTTTTTTTTTTTTTTTTCCAATTACAACCGAGTGGCTAAATTTTGGCTTGATGCAGGAAATCCCTGATGCTAGGTCATTTAGAACTGAACGCAAGCCAAATTACAATGACTTGTACTTGATTTATGGTAATTCAAATTCAGATGGAGAAGGTCATCAATCAGCCCCAGGTACTAGGAGTTCTATTTTTGTTAAGCTTTTTGGTAGTTTTGCTTCTGCAAAACCCTCCATGCTTTCATCTTTTTTTTTTATTTTAAGAAATATACAGTACCTCTTTTATATTTTAATTTCTGATAGTTGTCAGACGAAGCACATCTTATCATATACGCATCATCAACTTCACTATTAGATAGTATTTCATGGATAATGCTTTTCTGTTCTGAAATTTAATACAGGAGCCCAATTTAACAATAGCTATTACTCAAGAACTAATTGGACCCCACCTATGGACCGATTTTTCATTGATCTTATGTTGGAGCATGTTCGCCAAGGAAGTATGGTTAATCAAAGATTTAATAAGCAAGCATGGAATGATATGGTTGTAAAGATCAGCACTGAATTTGGATCTCAGTATAACAAAGATGTTTTAAGGAATCGCTTTATGAATTTGAAGAAGCAATTTATTAGCATGAAAAGTATACTTGATCAGAAAGGGTTTGAGTGGGATGAAGTGAGACAGAAGATAATTGCCGATGATGATATTTGGAATTCTGTTGCGAAGGTAACCTTTTTCCTTAGCTATCTTGGTCTGTGCAAATGAAAATCATCGAGATCCTCATAGCATATTTGTTTATTGCAGGAATATCAAGATGCCCATTTATTCCGCGGTAGAGTTCTCCCAAATTATAATGATTTGTTCTTGATATTTGGCGACACAAACAATACTGACCATGTCTTGGGACAAAATTTTGGTGTGTTCTCTCTCTCTCTCTCTCTCTCTCTCTCTTTCTATTATCTCCTTTTTCTTCCCTCTCATTTTGTAACTAGAAGCTGTAGTATGACGTAAGGCATGTAAAAACTGCAACCTAAATAGCTTTTCCTCGGCTCATGTTTTCTTTGGAATTTCAGATGAGGAGGATGATCCATCCCCTGATGACTATGACCCTCTGGAGATAAATTGGACCAAGTCAATGGAAGTCTGTTTCATCAAACTCCTGCTGGAGCAGGTGCTTGATGGGAACAAGATTGGACAAACATTGAATGAACAAGCATGGTCCTGGATAATTGCTTCATTCAGTGAAAAGTTTGGCCTTCTATGTGACCGAGATGCTGTAGAGACTTGGTACTTTAGCTTGATGGAAGAGTATAACAACATCAGAGAGATTCTAAATCAGAATGGCTTTTCTTGGGATGAAATTGAGCAAACCATAATTGCTGATGATGATGTCAATTGGCACTTTTACATCAAGGTGTGTTTATTTCTCAGATCATGTGACCATTTAAAGAAAAACTCTCTAGTAATGTGAACAGATCAACTAGGAGGGTTTTTTAAGCACATTGCCAGTAATTTACCTGTTTGGGCTTTTTTTGGCTTTTAAGCTGTTTTATAAATGCATCAAAATGCTGCTTTTTTCTTATAAGTGCATTTATAAGCCAAAAGGAGAAAAACACAAGCAATGCCAAACACTCACTAGTCACTACAGAAGAATTGATATGTTAACAATTCTTCATTGAAATATGAATTCTTTTTGGCAAATTTCTTATGATAAAACTTTTCTGCAGGAACATCCAGGTGCAATTAAGTACAAAGATAGAGCCTTGAGTAGCTATAATGATCTATGTGTGATTTTTGGTGATGAAATACGGGTAAGAAATAACCTAGACATGGGGTTTGATGACATTTATGAAGATGATGAACTATATCCCACCGAAGAAATATCCGATCATCGTAGAAAACGGAAACCTACGTCTTCATCAACCTCGGTGGGTTCAAGGAAAGTTCAAAGGCAGAATTTTGATGATCCGGAAGCACTTGGTCGCAACCTGCACGTAACCAAAGCAATGGGAAGCAATGACTTAAAAGAACACATATCAATTGAAGTCATTGTCAATGCACTTCAAGCAATACCAGATATGGATGACGAGCTGTTCTTGGAAGCTTGTCAACTCTTAGAAAATGAGAAAAAGGCTAAACTTTTTGTAGGAATGGATGTAAATCAAGGGAGACAATGGTTATTTAAAAAGCTCCGCGGATAGCGAATAGCACTGTTGTCTAACTTTGTTTGTATAATTATTGTACAGTCGATCATTTCTAATGTAAAAATAAAATAGTTAAATCCAAAGATGATTATTTCACCCTCTCCTTTTTCCATTATATTTGTGGTTTTGGTGTTTTTTTGAACATAAAAATCGGTCATTTACTTGGATATTTTTTGTTCGTTTAAGATGTTTTTATACGTTATAACAACATTACATTTTGCTGCTTATTTAAGTGCTTTTTAAAAGTCAAAAGGCCATGTCTCAGAATGCAGTTAGAATCCTTAAATCTAGCAAATTTCCAACAAAATGTCCTGCCTTTCTTGCCAACGATGTGGCTAAGCAGGCAACGATGTGGTTAAGGTTTCTAACTTTCTAATTTCTATAATTCTTGTTCCTTCTCCATACTCCAATTCTCAAATCTCTAACTAAACCCAAAAATGGTCACTTTCTTGCTTTTGTAAGATTAACTGTAGCCATGTTTATTTTATTAGGGAAAACGCGTCAACCTACATGAAAACGTCCCATGATCTAGATCCTAATTATTACAAAAACCCTCATCGAAGTGCAAGGCTTGCTACCTTTTTTTTTTTCCCAGTCAAAGCAGATACCAAACCACCTGTAAGAACCCATAACAGAAAGGGAACTTAAAAAAAAAATCGATCTTTTGTGAAATGGCATGGCCTTCTCCTTCTCTCTTCCTTTCTCAATCCTCAATTCCATTGCAGCAATTTCATTAATCCTTGTTTCTACTCTGCTTTTCTCTAAATCCCCATCGCTCTTCTCCACGTCTCCTCCAACCCCACATAGAAATCTAATCTCCCAAACCCAGAATCATACTTCTGCCTTCTCTTGTTCTTCTCTTCCTCCCATCGATGGCCTTGTCAACTACCTTTCCCTCCATTTTTGTCTCTTCAAGGGGAAACTTTTCCTCTCAATTCCTTCTCTTTCTTTGTTCATTGTCCTTCACTTTTATATCCTCATTAAAACAGCCCAATCCCATTTCTCCATAGTCACTACTAAGCTCACCAATCACTTAAATCTCTCTCCAAGCATGGGCGGAGTGACCCTTTTGGCTTTAGGCAATGGGGCACCTGATGTATTTGCTTCTTTGGCTGCAGTTCGATCTGGGCAGTATAGGACTGGGTTTGGGGCTATATTATCTGCTGGAACTTTTGTATCTGCCTTTGTGGTTGGATTTGTGGCAATTTATGCTGCACCATTTAGCGTGGATCCTGGGTCTTTTGTAAGAGATGTTGGGTTTTATTTGTTGGCTGCTTTGTTTTTATTCTATGTGTATTTGAGTGGGGAGATAACCTTTTGGCAGGCTGTTGGATTTGTTGGGTTTTATATGTTCTTTGTTGGGTTTGTATTTTGGATGGATTTGGGAATTGGTGGCGGCGGCCGTCATAAAAGGGATGGAGGAGGAGGAGATATGGATTGTGAAAAAGGTGGAGCAATGGTGGTGGTGGGTACTTTGGAGGATGAGAAACATTATTCTGGATGGTTTCAAAGGACTTATGGAAAGGTATTGTTTATATTTTGTCCTGGAAAGAGATAGAACATTTACTTTAGTTTGATAGTTCTTATGTTGTGTATGCATTTTTTAATCCTAAGTTGGTTGTTTAGCTATTAGAGATGAGCTTAGTTTCATTTTAAATAGAGTTTTGTCTGAACTAGGCTGATTTTCAAATCTTTTCAATGATAATTGAATAGTGTTATATTAATCAGGCAAAACTTGTCATACATTAATGTATAACTTGTTCTTCATTTCTTAAAAGGAATCCAACTCCAAGATGTTTTTTTTTTTTTCAGTAAAAAGTTGTTACCTTTCTTCATCTGTTAGTAACCTTAGTTTGTTTCCTTGGATGTTAGAATGCAATACTAATGGTGCCACTTTGCTTCCCCAATTTCAGGTGAAATAACCCTGCTTAGGACAAAGCATGTTAAGAACTTACCTCATTTTTCTGGCTTTATTCCAATGATGCTCGCAATGTTGGTCTTCCAGGATTTTCTGATACCATGCATGTTCTTTGGTTTCAGATTTTTTCAGATCATATTAACCCATTATGTTTTTGTTGTTTTCATATGCACACTTCTCGTTTCAGATTTATCATAATATCTGAATTTTCTTGAGTTGGAGTACTTAGAGCAGAAATAAGCAATTTCTGATCTGAGTTTTTGTTTCCCTGGTTGCAGATATCGAAAATATTGGAACTTCCAGTCTCATTTGTTCTAAAGCTCACAATTCCACAAACTGCACCTTCAGAATGGACCCGGTTCTACACATCGGCCAACATCATTTTTTGTCCTTTAGCTCTTCTATATACTTGCAATTCATTCATGCCGTTAAATCACCCCATACCATTCCTTCTTTCAAGCACCCATTTTCCCTTATGGTTTATAGTGCTTCTCGCAAGCTCATCTCTTGCTATCCTTCACTTTGTACTAGAAAAAGAACCTCCAAAGACTGAGGAAGTACCTATTGTGCTCGTTGCATTCATAATGAGTGTCTTCTGGATTTCCACTATTGCTGGAGAACTCCTGAACTGCTTAGCAGCACTTGGGTTGCTTCTAGAAGTGCCTCCATCACTTCTGGGACTTACTGTACTTGCTTGGGGGAACTCAGTGGGTGATCTTGTGGCCGATGTTGCAGTTGCCAGAGCAGGCCAACCAGCAATGGCTATGGCTGGATGCTTTGCTGGACCGATGTTTAATATGCTTGTTGGACTTGGATCTGCTTTGGTAGTTCAAACAGCCGATACCTACCCTAAAGCTTATGAACTTCGTCTACACACCGGTATTGTAATTGCATTTGTGTTCTTGCTATTGAGCTTGATGGGATCTCTGCTAGTTATCACTTGGTCTAGATTCCGAGTTCCTAGATTCTGGGGATTCTGCCTTGTTGGGATTTATGTAGTTTTCATGATAGTTAGCTTAGTCATTGCCAAATTCTCAGGTTAGTTTGTTCAATTCATGAAGTCAACACTTTGTCTAGATTATTTACACCAGATTATAAAAAATGTCTTCATAGTTCATATGTTAGGAAGTTGCAGCGAATGAGAGAATCCTGGAGGATATTGCAAGGATTCTGGAGTTTTTAGTCTGTAATCTGCAGATAAATATTAAATAACATGACTATCATACTAAAATTGATGAATGTACAATTTCTGCTATCTATAGTTTTGCACATTTTACTATTATTGGCTTCAACACATAGTTTTTGGTATTTCTTCTTCCGGTCGACGATCCGTGAATGCTTGATGGCTAACATGTTGCTGGAAATGTTGATTCAGAGATAGATGCTTTCAACTTGGCATCACTTTTCAATTTAGTTCTCCTTGACCCATTTCAGTTAAATTCATCCATTTTAAATATTCAATATATATTAGTGAACAAGTTCTCTATCCACACTTTCGATAAAAATTATGATTTAGCTAACATAAGTCAAGATGAAGACTACTTTGACCAATAAAAAAGTCCAAAATGACTAGATAGCAAAATCAAGCTAAGTTGAAGGACCAAATTGAGCAATATTCTTTCTTATTATTGTGTCTTTATCTCGTTGAAAGATTTCATCTTTATGTTAGAGGTGGCCATGGTTTTGTTCAGGGGCGTGAAAGTGGTGAACTTTGAACAGAATTGTGGCATTACAGTTAAAAATGAGCCATGAACCTATAGTTTAGGGCCGATTCATGATTCAAAAATGATTTGGTTTGATATGTTTGGCCCTCTGTTCACTATTGGTTCAAAGATTATTTTTTTAATTTTAAAAATTTCTGCATTAAGAAGAATTCTGATGGTTCGGCCTTCGTTTAATCGGCTGCTTCCATAGGGGGTGGTTTTTTAGAGGCTATGATTCCAGTTCAAAACGGTTCAAAACCAATCCTTATTCACCCATATATGTTACGTACAAAAATTCGCCTTTGCACTTGAGGTTGAGGGTTAATCTCCATCATCTAGCCTGAGTCTTTTGCACGTTTCCATTACCAGAATTTCAGCAACTTCCGTTGGCCTTTCTAATACTTGACATTTTATGGTGCTATCCATTGTCCAAGACAATTACTTGCAGATATAGTTTAAAATGTTGCAACTTTTAGAGAGTACTACTTTAGAATAAAGATCATATTGAGATTTTGTCCTTCAGGGAAGATTCCTGAAGTAATCAATACCTATTTTTTGGTGTCCAAATGAGCCATTTGGTATGGTGCTTTTCTTCTTTATTCTTTACTTTTCATCCCTTTTGTGTTCTTTTTGGGGAATGGTGCTTCTAATCCCAAAACAATTTTTTTGTGTAATTTTTTTTAATTATATTTTGACTTTGAATAAAAAATATTAGTCAATTTTGCTTTTAATCTAATATATTTTAAATAGTAGTATATTTTTTATTAGTCAATGTAACTCCAAATTAGTATTATTACTCTTTTTTAATTATATATCTTAAAAAAAAAAGAAATTAATAAATATAACAAATTAGTATTATTAATCTTTTGATCAGTCAATGTAATTCCAAATTGTAATATCACACTACGTCACGTAAATAAAGACAATAAGTGTACGGTTTGGTTTCAAGTCCAATTTGAACAGTTTGAAAATTTTGAATACGACTTAGACCGAACCTAATTTTGACTTTCTCTTTACTAAATTTTTTGGATTAGTTCGAGACAAAAATTCCAAATTTTTTTATTAAAGTAACATGTTCAGACACGACAAATTGAGTTGAATTTTTATGAGCGTCCATAATTTTTCGTATTTACTTAAAAAGGCATTGTAGAAAACTGCAAAACTAAGATTTGTTTATATATTTCATTCATTAAAGCAACTACTTTCTTCTTTTATCAAAGTTGAGATTAAATAGCAATAAATAAAGGAGGTAAGAGTGGATTTTTATTCTCAAATTAGGGAAAATGTTGTTACTCTAATCTAATCCATGTGCCCAAACACTCCAAAACAGACTAGCTAGGAGTTAAAAGCCAACTCAACAAGGACAAAAATGGGAAAAGGAAACAACTTTCTCTGACAAAAAGAGTCAGAATCGAAGAAAAAACACTATCAGCTCTTTGTTTCCCAAGTTTTTATTTTATGTTAGGTCACTTCCTATGAAATATTTTCCATAGAACAAACATCATCAACCGTGACGAAAACCCCCTCTGTTTCCGTAGATTCCTGCAAAAAACCCTAATAAAAATCGGATCTTTTCACTGTAATCTAATACCCCCACTTGATTTTATCTTCTTCTACAAGTTTGCTGTTTGCTTCTTACCTTGTTTTCCCTTTTTTTTTTATCAGGGTCCTCAATCTTTCAAGCAAAAGCACAAAGCTTTGGCTCTGTCTCCAGAAAAGGTAACATCTTTTTCCTTCTTATGTAATCATTTACCTATTCATTCTGATGATTGGGGCATACCAATCCATAAATTTCATGGGTTTTTAGTATTTTAGTGTTATTCTTTTTCTTGATTGGCGAAAAGTAAAATTTCATATTTTACTTAATTTTGGGCTAAATTACCATATAAGTCAAACTTCCATGAGAAGTGAGCTTTAAGCCTTTTCATTAAGTTAGTTTTAGTTTTTAATTTGCCAGAAATATCTCACCCTTATGCCTAACTATGATTCCCACTTATGACCCTTTTGAGAAATAAGATTTTTCATTCAAAGGTTAGGGGAATCAGCTGAGATCTGCTGTGGTGATTTTATAGCTAAAGTTGGTATGATTCTAGTGTTAAAAGTTCCTGTCTTTATGCAAAATATAGAAATCATTTACTTAAGGAGGGGATAATTTGGTTTGCTCAAGAAATTTCCAACTTAACATGCTGATGCTCGTCATTTATTTTTTAAGCAAATGGGTTTGGTTATTTTTGGCTTTTCCTGGTACTGAGTAGATATGTTGCTTTCAGTGGGTTTATCAATATTGTAATATTTTTCTTGGTTGAAGAATAGAAAATGGACAACTATGCTTTACAAGGGATTTTAAACATTGAGGATAATGCTTTAGTTCTTCAGCATGTAACATTGCTCTCTTGATTTAGAGAACAGGGAAAGTTATTTGGGTTTGTTTTTGCTTATTTTGCATCAGAATGGATCAGCAAGGGCATGGCCAGCCCCCAGCTCTTGGGGTAGTAACTTCTGCAGGTCAAATGCCCTATGGCACAAACCCTTATCAGCCAAACCAAATGTCTTCAGGCCAAAATCCAGGACCCGGGGCAATTAGCGGTCAGCCAGCAGGAGGAGGTCAGCTTGCAGCGCAGCATCAACTTGCTTATCAGCAAATCCAACATCAACAGCAGCAGCAACTCCAGCAACAACTCCAGACATTTTGGGCAAACCAATATCAAGAAGTGGACAAAGTTATCGACTTTAAGAATCATAGTCTTCCACTTGCAAGGATCAAAAAGATCATGAAAGCTGATGAGGATGTAAGGATGATATCTGCAGAGGCACCAGTTGTCTTCGCAAGGGCTTGTGAAATGTTCATCTTAGAACTAACCCTGAGGTCTTGGAATCATACAGAGGAGAATAAAAGGAGGACATTACAGAAGAATGACATTGCAGCAGCCATTACAAGAACTGATATATTTGATTTCTTAGTTGATATCGTCCCAAGGGAGGATCTGAAAGATGAAGTTCTAGCTTCAATATCACGAGGAACTATGCCTGTTGGTGGGCCGGCTGATGCACTCCCTTATGGTTATATGCCACCTCAGCATCCAACTCAAGTAGGAACTGGTATGATAATGGGTAAACCTGTTATGGATCCTCAGATGTATGCCCAGCAATCTCATCCCTACATGGCACAACAAATGTGGCCACAGCAGCAGGGTTCGGAGCAACAAGAATCACCTTCAGACAATTAGCTTTTTCGATGCAAAGATGAGCATGTGTAAGTTCTTTTTTTTTTTTTAATAGTTATCTGACAATGAACCGTTCATGTTGTGTTTGAAAGTTCAAAACTTCATTATGGTTGTATGGATTTGTCGTGGTTGAGAGCTACCGTGGCATGGTTCCTTCTTCCTTGTTTACCGTTGTATTTTTAGTAGTATTCATGCGGACTCTTTGTGGGGATGTCCCCAAATGGTTATTTATCAGATCTTCTGTTGAAATTTCCAGTAGTGATCCATTTACTTGGATATTTAATTTGGAAATTGATTAGATTCAAAGATAATTACTTTGCCATTCTGAGTTGTACTCCACTTGCATGAAATGAGAAAGAACTCTCCTTTTTAGATCGAACAATTAACCAAATAAGATTGAAATCAAACCATTATGATCGAAATCAAACCATTATATTCGGTTTTGGTTTTAAAATTTTTGGTTCTGATTAGTGCACAGATCAATCAACTTATTCCCCACATCAGAAATCTGAATTTTTCTTGTGTTTCATGTTTAGACTAGCTGTATACGATTCTTCTTTATTTATATATCAAAATGACTATTACCCTTTACTCATCTCATGCATATATCATTTGTTTCATTCAGTATGATTACAGATTTATCGATTGAAACCTGTTTTAATGTCAAACAGAGGAAACCCTGTAATGAAACAGAAGTAGAAGACCAGAAGCTCAAGCAAGACTCTCAGCGTATATAATATCTTCCAGAGGAGTTTGCTGATCTTAGATTGAGCTTTTTCTAGTCTTTTTTACTATATATATATATATATATA
>CANUEY010562739.1:0-16049 GCA_948099555.1 Croton setiger
TTTTACTCTGTTATACCCTGTTTTACGTTTCAATTTTCTTTTCAATTCTGTTGTTCAGAGATTCAGTTCCTCTTTCAATTTTCTTTGTAAAACTTCATTGTTCTATCAATGAAATTCATTCTAATTCTCAATTTTAATAAAATTTGACTTTTTATTCTACTTACAGTTTTTTTAGGGAAGAACCAAATAATTGAACAAATACAATTTGCAGAAATTTTAAAATAATTAAAGCATAACAGAAAGACTAGATTTTAATATTGTACAAAACCTATGGGTTTAAAAAAAATTTTCCTTTTATATTTTATTAATTAGGTTAATGGTTAGAGATATTCGTACTAATCCATGAAAATTAAAGGAAAAACTCATATATAGCTCATTTTTAAAAATTTAGACATATATAGTTCCTTAAAATATTTCGGTCCAAAAATAGTTCATCGTTAAAGTTTTTCTTGCTTAAAAATAGCTCTTTTTTGTGACATTTAATTAACACAATATGAACAATTTGTAAAACATTTATAAACAGGTCATGAACAATGTTTGGATTATTTGTGAACATTTTATGAATAGTCAGTGACTATTTTTGAACCTTAAAGCATGAGAGAGCTATTTTTAGGTTTTAAAATTTTGAAAAAGACTATTTATATTTTTTGTCCAAAATTAAACGGGTTTAGTTTTTTCAAACAACCGTGATTGAAAAACTAAATCCATGATGAGTGGTAAAATTACATACCAAATTTGTCTCAAATCCGTTTATATATTATGGTAATCATCCTCCCACCCCTAATTCTCACCCCTAAACCTCTCCTAATTTCCACTACACAAGCTATCGCTACAGACCTAAAATGCACGTAAAATCATCAATACAAGCTTATATCACAAAACCACAACGTTAATGGTAAAATTCATTATTATATATTTAACTAACTTTCATAATTTATACAATATTTTATGCAAATAAACACTCAATTTCCTTTATTTTATCTTCGCTATTAATCATAATTTATTGAAGTGCTCGACGTATAATAATATCCATTCCACTATTTTTCTTTCAACACCTTTCTACATAAAATCCTAACTTATATTCTTAAATATTAATAAAGTAATTCTTACATTCTATTTTTCGGAATCAATTTGGGAATTCGCCCTTTTTTTAAGGAATAGGAAATATTTATATTCCAAAAGAAAGCAAATACATCATCACAGGTCTTTATGCAACTCCCTGAAAGAAGATATCAAAATTAAGATACTTACATAAATAACACCTATTATAAGCACTACACCATCTTAAAACACTAAGGCTAACCTTATAAATCCAAACTAAATACACAAACACACCAAACACACTAATCCATTGAAACAGAGAAAATTGATGACATAATAACCCCAATGGTAAAGGTGCAAAAGAAATGGAAACAAACATCAGAGAGAAAACCAACCCTTGCAACACTCAATATTCCATAAAACAGACCCAATCTGATGCAAAGACATAACCAAACTATTCTAAAAATTCGATCCATCACAACATAACGTCTCCACTTGTTGCAATTCTATCCACCTAACACAATAATAAAATAAAGAAAGCTAAAATAATAAAGGGTATAAACGAGCTAGATCAAACAAAATCACATCATATTTGTTGGCTGACCCGCATAGTGGAATCAGTCACAACCATAGCCTTGGAATGGACCGATGGAAAGGAGAACTTCAATACCAGCACCTAAAGATGGTTTAGGAAGTAAAGAGGTGAAAGAGAAAGAAAAATATCAAGAGTGATTGAGTTTCCACCTTTCTTCTAATTGATTTAATTATTTTTAACAATAATGCCATAAAGATCTTGAACTTGAGAAATTGCAATTTCCTTATAAGTATTATGCTTGCAAAGCTAATTAAAAAGAAAATTCAAATAAAAGAAACTTTAATCTAATAAAATAAGAATATAAGAAAATGAAATTCTATTACGATGAAAGAAAAGTTTGGATTTTTTTGAAGCTTCAATGAATTTTTTTAGGCTTTATCAATTGTAGAGTTTTATCTTTTTTTTTTTTTTTAAATTCTAGTTTTGTTGGATAAGCAATACAAATGGAGAGAAATATAGTTTTTTTTTTTTTTGTCGTTATCTTGAGGAAGATGACTATCTTATCGTTTGATCTTCTAAATCAATTTCTAGTCATTTTAAGTATTTTGCTTAACAAAAAAATTAAAATTAATTAACAGAATGACATAATTATCAAACAAAAATAAAATTAAAGGATAAAATAGTCAATTTTAAAAAATACAAGAATAAAAATATAGATTTTTTTTTTAACTTAGTGATAAAATTGTAAATTTTCCTTAAAAATTTTGTATTTTTAAGAATATATTACGATTTAGTCCTTAGGTTTTGAGTATAGATATTTTTCATCCATCTGTTTTGAATATTATATTTTTTTAGTTTCTTTATTTTGTGACTGTTAGATACTTTAGTTATTCTGTAAAAAAATTAAAGTACCATATTGAACTTTGTAAAAAGAACCAATTTCAATATTTTCACAAGGATCAACGTGAAATTGTCCAAACTAGTCTCCAAATTAGTATTTTGTGATTGTTAAACAAATTAGTATTTCTATTAGGAAAAAAAAAAACCTGTTAAAGTACCAAAATAAACTTTGTCAAAAGAATCAAACTAAATATTTTCATAAGGATCAACGTGAAATTGTCCAAACCAAAACACGACTATCATTTCTAGCGACAAACAGACAAGTGAATATACCAAATCGAAAATCTCAAGACGAGGATTCATAATATGTATTTATTTTAAATATCCAATAACCGAAAGTCTCGAAAAATGCAATTGTAAAATATTGGTTTAGAGAGATAAAATACTGTCAGAACTTCGACCGGCGAGTGCGGAGTGCTCCAGCAATCGATTAACGCGTGGTTGGTGACGTTGTATTCGTCTCGATGTTAGCTTTTCAATGGTCCGCTGCGTGATTGAAACTTGGAGGTGACAGTGGTGATTGATTGAAGTTTTTGCCGGAACGTTCTTTCTAAAACTAAAAACTTTGGTCAGCCGCCACCTTCAAGCTTCGATTTTGACTAAAGTGTTTAGCGGTCATAAAATATAGGACTAAAAAATATAATATTTAAAATAAAGGGAAAAATGTCTAATATACTCAAAATACGAGAACTCAGTCATAATTCACTCTTAGAAGAAATAAAAAATATAATATTCAAAACAGAAAGACTAAAATGTCTTATATACTCAAACCTAATCATAATTTACTATTTTTTATAATTAATTTTTTGAAAACCACACTCTTTGTAATAAAAAAAGTAAATAAGTCAATCTGAATATAACTTGGTTTATCATTCTACTTTCTACGAAAATGATATGATGCAAAAGTCTTATTGACCAAATTGTTAGCACTAATTTAATGCTCAGGGGAAGACTACATTAGGTGTGTTCAACAATAGCGATTAAAGTAGTGGTTTAATTAATTAAAACGTTAAATATTCTTTTTTACTATCAATTTTTATAATTTTTAAAGGTTAAGATAGCGTTTTAAAAAAAACTAATTCTATTAATGTTAAGTGGTAAGTTATTTATAAATTGCTACTCATATAGCTAACAGCTGCTCAAATAACTAAACATTACTAAAACAGTTAATTTTGCCGAATATAACCCTTATGTTGAATTACTCATATTGTAACCGGATTCGTGAGTTGCATTGTCTATATTAAAAAAATTTCATAAATTAGAACAAATAAAAAGGCGATTTGCGGTCGATTGTATAGTTGATTCGGTAGAACCTTTTAGTAAGATGACGTGTAAGGTCATGATTAGTTCAGTAGCAACCAAAAAAAATTAAAGATAAACCGCTTACTTCCGTGATTACCACGCGGTAACACGATAACCGTTTGATCATCGTAAACCCTAACTTAAATTCGATTCAGAAACTTGACAAATCACTTCATTAACAAATCAAATCAATTGCTCTGACTCTGCAGAAATCTAATTCGAAGAACAAAGGTTAGTGAGATCTCTCTTGCTCTGTGTATTCAGTTCATTCTTGTTTAATTGTTTTAATCATTTATTGGGATTTGAATTAACGCATGTAAGTTGTTTATACCTTACATTCTGCTAATTATTTCTGGGGTTTATGTTGAATTGCATATCTTTGTAGGGCTTTTCTCGATTGATGTTTTTGTTATGGCGCTACGGTTGTTAATCTACGTTTAGTGTATATTTAATTTATTTATAAATTAGTTTTTCTAGGGTTAATATTGAATTGTATTTAGGTTTTCTAGGGTTGAATTGAATTTATTTAGTTTTGTCTTCTTATTTTGTATCGTAGTGTTTGTTTTGCTTCATAATCTTTTTTTTTTCCTCTGTGATTATTGCAAAATTTATTTACATTGGTTGTATTTGCTTGTTCTATCGTTGAATATCCATAGATTTCTATATTTTTTTTTTTCAACAAAGATCTGGCTTTCAAGTTGTTATTTTTCATGGCAGATCGATTATTCTGTTTGCGGTTTAATAATAGCCATCATGAGATTCAAGAAAGGGACTAAAGTGGAGGTGTTTAGCAAAAAAGATGTCTCTACTGGTGCTTGGTATTGTGCTGAAGTAATCTCTGGGAATGGGCACACATATAGCGTGAAGTATGGTTGGTTCCCAGCAACTAATGAAGCAGTTGCTGAGAGGGTGCCTAGAAAGGCAATTAGGCCTTGTCCACCACCTGTGCAAGGGATGGATGCTTGGGTTCCTGGTAATCTTGTTGAGGTTTTTCACAATCTCGCCTGGAAGACAGCGACAATATTGAAGGTTATTGACGCAAATTACTTTTTGGTTAGAGTATTTGGGTCATCCAAAGATTCGTTGATCCATAAGGCTCATTTAAGGGTTCGACAATGCTGGCAAGATGACAAATGGTTTGTGATCGGAAAGGTAATTTTTCAATTCTGCACTTGTTTGTACATTTTTCCTGTTATTTGCAGTAGTGGGAAAAAATTATAACTTTTCAATGGTGTCATTTGATTTTATACATGGATAAAAGTCCTGTCCATGCAAGTGCATGGACGCAACAAGACAAAACTGATGCTGGGACTCATGATTGTTTGTAGATACACTGTGCCTTGCTCTTGGAAAAAATCTTTTCTTTCCCCCTCATGCTTTACACCCAAAAACCATCATCTGTCAAACATTCATTACTTTGACCCTTTTACAGATGAGTTATTTTTATTTTGTAGCTTGTTGATGGTTCCGAATCTGTTTTATAATCATTTTAAGTTTTTGTACCTTGTTGTTCTGTCTTACTGCATATTTTACATCAATCTGATTTTGACGGCATCTAATTATTGTTGTTCTTGGGATTTTGAAACAGGGTTCAAAGCCTGTGGGTAAAAGACAGCAGGTTCATGATGACACCAGTCCTGTAAAGAAAAGGATTCAAATTCCAAGGTGTTCCATGGGTTCAAGTAGAACTCTGAAGAGAAAATTGCCAATTCTGCATCCAGTAGCTGCTGCTCAAAAGAATAGGCTTGTTGAAAATGATGGAAGCCATCAACGAATTTGTTTCGTAAACCAGTCTCCAAATTTTGAAAAGGTAGATGCAATTGTTTATCCTAATGAAATATTGGGTGAAAAGCATGTGCATTTTTCTTCTAGTATTTCTACAACTGAGTATTCTAGAATGGACGAAAGTAGGGCAACTAATAGTTCTCTTGTAGAGTCCTCATTAGCTGTGCATACTGATGATGATTGTGCATCCTCTGTTGCTAGTTCTAGTTCTATGTGCCATGGTGGATGCACCTCATCCTTTAGCTTGTCTAGACAGCACTGTAACAATTTAGAGGATTATGTTAGTGATGCTGAATCAACTTCTGGAGATGGTAACGAGAACGAAGGACATTTGGTATCTGCAGATGAGCAATTTGGTGTAGAATCCCATAGGTCTGAATTTCTAAGATATTGTTCTGCGATGGAAGATTTATATGATTCAGGGCCTTTGAGCTGGGAAGATGAAGTGAATTTGACAAATCTACGTCAAATGCTTCATATTTCAGATGATGAACATTTGATGGTGCTAAGAAATTTGATACCTGCCAATAGCACGCTTCTTTTCAGCTCACTTACTGATTATTAGGTTATTTTTCTCTCTTTATATCAGTCTGCAAAATATTTTCCCCATTGATTGTATAGGACCAAATAGCATAGAAGAAATATATAATGTAGATAATTTCATTTGTGTATCATTTCATTTAAGAAATTAACATAAATCATTTTTCCCTAATCTTTTCCTTTCATTTTATTTAATTGGTTGTATGTGGATTTCATTTCAATACTCTTACCATGATCTTGAAGTTAATTGCTTCTAATTGGTATTTTTCTTATACCTCTTATTGGTATTCTCTACTTTTCCAGTTCACTGAACTTGTATATTGAGATCCAATTTGTTGACTGGATATGTCCTTGCAAGTTCAACAAAATTGATTCACAGTACTTAATGAGGTGAACAATTGACAGTTGCGTTGCATGAGGTGCTTTTCATATTCAAGAGGTGGTTTTTATGAGGATTTTGCCCTTCTTTAATTGCTGATCATTTCTATGGATTTTTTCCATTGAACTTTTTTCATGTCCTGTTCCATGTGATGTTTAGCAGCATGGCGATGAATATGCTGATGCTTCAACAGTGCATATCATGGCCAATGTTGGAGGCTTGCTTGCCTGTTTGCAGAGGCCTCAAGAATGTGGTTCATAGAGTAACCTGTGTTACTGGGCGTAAACTGTTGGGCAATATCCACACTTGATTTCCCACAGATACTTGTGGCTGGATGCCCTGGTCCTTTGGTATTATCTTTTAATTTATCCGTTTCATTTTAATGTTTATATTTCAGAATTTAATGGTGCTAAACATGACGTCTATCATACCATGTTAATGAAACATGAAATGGCCTCAATCCTTGTTGGTTAAAACAAAGGTAATCAACATCATATTATAGGGCATTCTGCTGCAATTAATTCCAATATCATCAGAAGCATTAGTGTTCTTTTTGCAAATAATAACTCAAGAATTCTATATTTTGTTTTGTTGAAGTTTCCATGTGATGATGATATTAGTCATTTACAACTGTTATGCCTGTAGCAAATATCTGTGATATAATTTCTACATAAATTCTTGGTCTTGATAGTTTATGGAAAACCAGCACGGCATATTTTAAATTTTTCAATTGGCTATGATCATAGCATATACCGAGTTTTAGTTGATGCTGTTTTTGTATCATGTGTACAAATATGGCTCCGGTAATATTACTGCTGTCTATTTTGGTGTACTTGGAGGGGTACTTCCTTTGGTGGACAATGGTAGAATGGAAGGGGATGCTTGCTTTCCACAATGAGAATTCAAAGTTGTTCAAAACATGTACTGAAACTACATACAACTGGGTCAGTTGGCTCTATACCTTTTTCCAGGAAGATCACTTGGTTTGTGCGTTTCCAAATAATGATTCCCAGCAGTGAAGATTGCGTTTGAAGGGACATTAATGGCAGAAGCTATCTTAGACTAGCAGTTCCATGTTAACCATTGATCCACTTGGTGTTAAGAAAAGAAAACGTTAAAATCGTCTCTTGGTGTGATTTGAGTGTCATGTGTAGGAGCTAACAACGGAGATAAAATGTAAGATTTTGTGGTTTCTGATATTTTGCATCTTCTGCACTTACTATCAATCTAAATGAGTAGTTGGTAAAGATCAAATTTTGCATAACCTTTTATAGTTTACGCTTCTTGAGGTTTCTGTTGAGCAAAAGAGAACGTTTGATCTGATTTCCTGCGTCCAAAGAAATTCATTTATGGGCCGTTTGGTTACTGAATCAGGAAAGTAGATTTCCGGAAAAGTAAAGAAGAAACACGTTTTTCTGCGACAATCTTAGAATTTTTACTTTTTCATGGAAGTCCGCCCGGTCTCTGATGCTGGGCCTGGGTCGAACATGATGTGTGAGCCTCCAACTACTGCTAGAGTAAGTTAAAGTCTTACTAAATTAAAATCTCACTGAATAAATATTATCTGGATGCAGATTCAGCTGTGAATACAATTTATCCGATTTCAATCTCACATCTTTAATGCAAACTATAAATAGCCAGCACGAATTTTCAAATAGCGATTGTCTAGTTCAGGCTACTCGACTTTCTCTATTTTCACTTTTTGGTTATCTTTTTTCCAAAAAGAAAATTTTTTTCCCACATACCAACATGAACCTTGACTTTTCATTTTTTCAGTTCTTCCCTTTCATAATCGAGTTGATCCGGAAAGCAAATTAATTTTGGCAAGTAAGCAATGGGTAATGTATTTCAAATTCAATGTGGTGATGCTCTGGTCGCCATTGCTGGGATTGTGTTGCAGGAGAATACCTGCCCATATGCCAGCTTGGAGATAATCTGGAAGCTCTAGAGATTGCAAGAGATAAATTGAGAGAACTGAGGAATGATGTGATGCGGATGACTATCAATCATGAAAGGCCACAAATGGATCCAATGGATAGAGTTGCAGGATGGCTTTCAGAGCCACAGAGGAAAGAAACAAGTTATGTCTAGCAGGATGTTGCTCTAAGAACTGCTAATCCAGCTACACTTTCGGGAGAAGTGTCGCAAAATGTCTACAAAGTGCGGCTGTTTTGATGAGTGAAGGGAATTTCAAAGAAGTGGTTATGACAGTACCTTCAAATCAGCTTCAAGCTAATCTCCAAGCATTGAAGACAGCAAAAGAAGAATTATGGGCTTTGAAAGAGGATGTGCTGCAGAAAGTAGCCTTGGAGGCAAGAAAAGATTCTATTGCAACAGGTTTGCTTGTGGCTTTCAATTGCAGAAGCTACCGTAACTGAAGCCGATACCCTCCTAAGAGACGGTCCAAGAAATTGATAAAGTGAGTCATGGAGATATATCTAACTACCCGTTTGTCAGCATGGTCGCCCAAAAATTAGAATGTTGCTGTAAAAGCCAAAGGAGATTTCAAAGAATTGGTTGGAAGGACCACTTTAGAACCAAATTGTATAAGTCACAACTTGAAGCTGATCTTGAAGCACTGCAATCTACTTAGATGAATTGAAGGCTTTAAAGGACTTGATGCGGAGGATTGCCTTGGACGAAAGGCCGCAAAAAGAAGCTGAGGCAACAAGTTCAGTGGTGGCTCTCAAAGCTGGAAGCAACAATAAATGGATCAGAGGAGCTGCTGAGAGATGATCCAGAAAAAAAAGAGAAATTGCAACTTGGAGAAATTTCTGATTATGGGTTCATGGAAAAGGTAGCCAAAAGGTTAGAAGGTGCAGTTGCTCTAAGAGCCAAAGGAGAATTCAAAGAAGTTATTGAGACGGTAATTGCAGAACGAGTAGTTGAAAGATATGAGAAGCCAACAGTTTGCGCAGAAATTATGTTAGATGATGTGTGGAGATGTCTTACACAAGATGAGCTAGGCACTGTTGGCATATACGGTTTGGGAGGTGTCGTTTTCGACTCTCTTGACCCAAGTCAATGACAACGCAGAAGATATATTTTATGTAAATTGCGCATGAAGAGATTCACATTATTTCTGGATGATGTATGGCACAGAATTGATTAAAGAAATAGGGATTCCTCTGCCAAAACACGTTCTGATAAAATATGCAGGCAAATGGAGTCTGAAAAGATAATAAAAGTGAAGCCTTTGGAACCAAGAGAATCATGGGCATTATTCCAAGACAAAGTTGGAGATGTTCAACCAGAGATTGTCCCACTAGCTCAATGTGTTGCAGAAGAGTGTGGCGGATTGCCACTTGCACTCATTACCATTGGCTGCGCAATGGCTGGCAGAGATATGCTACAGGAATGGGAGCATGCTCTTGAAGTTTTAAGAAGCAATGCCTCAAATTTTGAAGGAATGGAGGATGATGTGTTTCAAGATGTAGAGATTTGAGGTATATACAATTTGAAGTTATGATAGATTGCATAGCGAGAAAGTCGAGTCTTGCTTCTTATATTGTAGCTTGTTTCCAGAGGATTTTAAAATTCTCAAGGATGACTTGGTGTATTATTGGATTTGTGAGAACTTTTGTAGTCTAAAAGAAGGGTATAATATCATTGGTTCACTTGTTCGGGTGTGCTTATTGGAAGAAGAAGGTAAATATGTAAAAATGCATGATGTGATTCGTGATATGGCTTTTTATGGATAGCTTGCAAATTTGAGAAAAAGCTTAAGTTTTTGGTGCAAGCGGGTGCGAGATTAGTTGAATTACCAGAAGTAACAAAATGGGAAGGATTAAGAAGGATTTCATTGATGGTGTAAGCTTTGGTTAGTGGTGGGAGAGTAATTCAAAGATAAGGTGCAACAAGAAATCTGAAATTATATTTTTCCTCTGCCCTTAGAACAACTACAAAGCCTTTTATAGGCTGTCACTTCTAAATATAGCTGTTACATTTTGAAATTCAAACCTAAACATTAACTAAATATAACAATAATTTAAATTCAAGTTAACTTTAACATATCTGCAGTAAGCTCAGCAGTAACAATCCTGCACACTTGCTGCTGCTGTCAATTTAATATTTCTGCAGTAAATTTGACTTTCGAAAACCAAAGTTCTAACTCTAACAGATGGGAAATTCCTTGAGTACAATCCAAGGAATTCCTAAATGCTGTGATCTTCTGACTTTATTGCTGCGCCATAATCAGAATCTGCGTACAATCGGTGATGGTTTCTTTCAGTTCACTTGTAGTTTTAGATATATCGAAGACATCTATTTAGGTATTGTCAGCTGGAATTTCAAAGCTGACCTCATTGCAATATCTTAAAAGCTAAAGTATTTGAATTCGGATTATAATGGATTCCTCAAAAGCTAGTTTATCATCTTCATTACAAGTTTTAAGAATGTTCAACACATGTAATTATAGTTAAGCGAAGCTGGAAGATAATATATTGGGCGAACGTAATATGCTAATTGAGGAGCTTCAGCTTTTGGAGAATTTGAATGAACTGGGCCTTACAATAAGAAGTGTCTCAGCGCTTCAGTCGTTTTTTTGCAGCTGCAGATTACTCAATTGTACTCGAGCTCTCTTGATACACACCCTCTTAATATTTCTTCATTAGAAAATATGAGGGATCTAGAGAGTCTAGAAATAGTTGCTAATCCTGATTTAGAAGAGGTGATTATAGATGCTACGTTGGATGAGACTAAGATATATGAATATGCAAATTGGGGTCTCAACAATCAGTAATTTCAACCCAAAAATGCTTCAACAGCTTGCAGGAAGTGATCGTAACGAATAATGGAGCTGACATGGGTTGCTCTGATCCCAAATTTGGTAACTTTAACAGTCAAATTCAACAAGCTTATGGAAGAAATTGTAAGCAGAGGAAAATTAGGTGAACTTCAGTTAACCCATTTGAAAGACTCAAGGAAATCAAGTTGCCAAAACTCAAAAGCATATATTGCGATGCCTTGTCCTTGAGGTATGTTTGAGATTGAAGCAGATGAAGATTGGTGGTAAGGAGTTGAATGGGAAGATGATGCTACTAAAACTATCTTTCAGCCGTGTTTCGCCCCTCGCAAGGATGCCTTATGAGTGAGTTCAAGTCATTAATGTTAGTTTTAGTAGCTATGTTCCTGCATGCTAATTCGGACTTGAGTTACGTATATACATGCAAGCCTATTAACCACAAGAGATGAATAGGCAATAGAATTTATTTGCTGTAGTTACTTTCAATGTTAGTTTGTTGAAGATGTGCTGGCGATTTATACAAAGATTGGGAAAATGAATAAATCTATATCTAATTTACTATGACGAAAATAAGGAATGAAATGAAGTGCAGTAACATCTCATGTTGAAGTATTATCTGAGTAGTATTGCATTTCTTTTCTCTTAAACCATTTGTCAATACCAAAATTAGTGCATCATGCTAGAGTAGCCCTTTTGCCTTTAGCATCCCTTGACTGCAAAACAAATAATACTTCGTAAGCCATGGCTAAAAAGGAAGGTTATGATAATGATGTGACAGAAAGAGAAATTGAGGGACCTGGGCAGCAGCAGATTTCTTTGAATCCAAGAACTGGTTATAAATACCATATAGCCTATTCTTCTCAGATTCAGAAATGGATGGTCTTGCTTTTGAAGCAATAGACTTCAATGTGGCATCAGTTATGACCGGCATTTTCCCCTGTTCAATGTTGTCTGCACTCAAATGTTCATGAACTGCTGCAAGCTGTGCATCTGATAGAAGAGCTTGTAGGTCTGCTCCACTAAATCCTTCCGTCATGCATGCAATGGCATCCAAATCCACATCATCGTCCATTGGTAGCTGAATTGATGTGTGGAAAGTAAACATGAGAAAAGCAAACTGAAGCAAAGGTTTACATGGATTTCACCTAACTACAAATGTTCAGTATCACCCACCTTTCTGGAAAGAACGGTAAGGATGTCAAGCCTCTCCTGTGGAGACGGAAAATCACAGAAAAGAAGACGATCTAACCTACCAGGTCTCAGCAATGCAGCATCAAGTAGATCTGGCCTACTGCTCCACAAATGTGAGAACAAGATGGCATGCAAAAGAATGACGTGAGAAAGAGAGACCAAAAAACTTTATTTCGAGAATTCAAGAGAAATTAAGAAAAAAACCTAACCACACACACTTTTCTTTACTATCATTTAGTATTTATTCTTAATGCCCCATTTTATAATGCACTGCAAGTACTGCTATAAAACAACTATTTATCTATTATCTAATTTAAGTAATAAAAAAAGGCTTAAAGGTGGTATAATACCACCAAACTGGAAAACTGTATGTTGGAACTATAAAGACAGAAATGCAGATAATAATAACAGAACTATTCCTTAAAAAAAATCAACACAACTTGAACTTCCAAAGAAACTGACCTTGTTGCTGCGAATACAAAAACACCAGTCAATACTTCGACACCATCTAATTCAGTGAGAAACTGAGAAAGGAAAAAATGCTACGATGAGAACCTTAAATCTCAAAAGAGGAAAAAAAAAAAAAACGAAACTGACCTGGTTAACAACACGATCAGTAACTCCAGTATTGTCATGGCCTCTTTTTGGGGCAATGGAATCGAATTCATCAAAAAAGAGAAGGCATGGTGCTGCAGCAGTGGCTTTCGCAAAAATATCACGGACCTGTAACCAAAGCAAGAGCATCATAACAGTGAATTCACATTAAGCTTTATGCCAGCTAATCATCAAATATGCACTGGTAAACAGACTTCTTGGTATTAAAAAATTAAGAAATAGTTTTACTGAACCACTCAGAAATTAGAATTTCCTTATAAGAATCATAATGATGGTGACTAGGAACTCTCCATGAAGAGCTTGGATCACAATTACAGCATAGAAGGTGGTCTATAAATTAGGGCATAGATTTAAGCAGCACCATCCTCCTTATGTTTGGGCATATGCAAATACATTTGCCTTGAGACACCAATTTAGATGAGAACTTGTGTTAAAAGTCCATATTACCATCTTTATTTGGATTAAGACATAACTAAGGATACTCCAAACTTTCAAACCCACTAACATCAGTTTGCTTCTATAATACCTAAACCACCCTCAAGCAAGTTGCATGCTATTTACTGGCTACTTCAACATATGTTATATGCATTGGATGAGAAATGATCAATCAAGATCAAATGCAGAGCCTACTATCTGTGAAGTATGACAGGCATGTCAATTTAAAAATATCATTGCAAATATAAATCAAGTAATTGCTCTCTTACAGCTTGCTCAGAAGCACCAATATACTTGTTCAACAGTTCTGGCCCTTTCACTGATATGAATCGCATTGAACAAGCAGCAGCTGCTGCACCAACGATGTGAGTCTTGCCACAACCAGGAGGGCCATATAAGAGAACATTTGACCGCAATCTTAAAGGAGCTTTGGCAAAAATATTTGGGAACTTTGAAGGCAACTCAATCATCTGTTGTTTGTTAGCAAGTAAAGAACAGCCACAAGCAAAGTGAACTTCCAATAAAAAAAAATCTAACAGAAATTTAAAAAAAAAAAAAAAAAAATTGGTTTCTCCATATTCTGAAATCTGAAGCCTATGATCCACATTGCTGAATAACTTGCTTTCAACACTCTGGGTAGTCATCCAGGATAGCCACAATTTGCAAATTTTAGTTACATCTCATAGTTGAGTGATTGTAATTATAAATAGTGAAGTATAGGTTCTTTTAATTCCAAACATGTTCAGCATTATATCTTCTAAAAAATAGCAATCTGAGTATTTTGAAAGCAGAACTCTTTCAGAATTTGAACCAAACAACAAAAAAAAAAAAGACATGTTTTCCTCCCACAAAAGGCGCCTATATTATGAAATATTTCCAAATTAGCTATAAAGCTGAGTAAAATCATTAAGCATACATACCTCTTTAATAGAGTTTCTAATGTCCTTAAGACCACCAACATCTTCCCATCCAGAGTGACCACTTTCAGGAGAAGATTTAGTAACATCACGCATCGCAACAGGAAGGAATTCATGCATCGCCTGAGAAAAATCATCCCTTACCAAAGTGGGTATCTCAGGTTCTTCAAAAGTAGATTGAGAAGGCAAGTGACGGCCAATGGCAGCATGAACAGTTCTGTCAACCAATATTTCCTGACCAATAAGAAATCATATTAGAAGCTAGTATAGGCAAATCATTGAAAAACAAGTTTGAATTTAAAATCATTCATTCACAAGATTTTCAATAATTCTGCGTTCCTAGCCAGTTTAAGAATGTCAACAGACTTGAGACATAATTAACCATCCTGAAAAATAGCCATAATACAACTCACATGAAGGAATTCAATAAATTATTAAGAAAAACTGTCGTATGTTTATGCTTGTCACTGTAACGAAAGCTTGAGTCAGATAAGCTCGTAACGATAGTTAGGATTTACGAGAATAAAAAAATTGAATAAATTATACTAGCAAATTAAAATATCATGACATTCTAATTATTATTAATAATAGTAACAGAAAGAAATGAGTATAAAAAAATATAGCTGAAATTCATGATCAATGCAAGTTATCAGGCTCCAAGAGACCAACGCTATTAGTTTGCATCTATTAACTCCATCAAAGGCAAATCCCACAATTACATCCATCAACCAACATAGGACAGCAGAGCAATGCTTTTTACATTGATGATTCCTCAAAATACATGCACAAGTTTACTAATTCAAATCATTTCCATTGGACATATTTGAGGGATAAAATTCTTTTGTGAAGTAAATTATGGATATCAGTCATACATCGTTACACCAAAATTTTTCTTTTAAAGGATTGTGCAAGCTTGTTTGTTTCCTTCAACTGGACAAAGGTCAATGCATTCACCTGAAACACTCTAGCAAAATCCTTCACCTTTATTATGTCCTCTATCTCTTCAATAATGTATAAAAAATGACAGTAAATGCTTCACCTTGATAATTGTATGAGCAACACCCAGAAGAAGGCACAGAGTGGAAGCAATAAAGCCAAAATGGTGGGTTGTGCCCCCTAGCCCTTTCCAACCCCAGTGTTCATGGAAACAAATAAAAAAGCAGCACAGCATTTTGAATAAGAAGTAAGACACATACCAGATCATATGCATCATAACCATCACATTTGGAAGCTACATCCTGCAAAACATCACTGGAACAATGAAGCGAACGTCTCTGTATTTCATGCCTAAGAATAGCCTGACGTTCTGAGGCAGCAGGAGCAGGTAGTTGCACATGAAAGTCAAACCGTCCTAATAAAAGCAAACAGAATGCCAAAAAAAAAAAATTAAACGGAGAAAACAAAGTATTAAGTATTGACAACCCTAACTTCTTAGATAAGAACTCCCATAAGGAAACAAAGAAAAAATCAAAAAATGTATTTTTCATTTTGTATTTGTCCAATTGCTTTTTTTTTTTTTTTGCATAATTTTGTAATTTTTACAAAATCATTGTTCTTTTATTTTTTTTTTTTTTTTTTTTTTTTTTTTTTCCTTATGGGAGTTCTTATCTAAGAAGTTAGGGTTGTCAATACTTAATACTTTGTTTTCTCCGTTTAATTTTTTTT
>CANUEY010562910.1:0-29174 GCA_948099555.1 Croton setiger
TATATATATATATATATATATATATATATATATATATATATATATATATATATATAATACCATTTTTTAACATTAAAGTTCAAGGAAATTTATCCCTATCCATTTTCTTGAATTATATTTTTATCTCTAACATTTATAGACACGACAGAAATAAGAATAACAAACTTATATAATAATTTTGGTAAAAAAAAATGAACTTGATGGAGCATAAAAGCCACTGGTCAGTGTTATCTCACCATTATTTGTGTTTACAATCTGTCAGCTGATTTTTTGTCATCATAATGGATTAGTTTAAAAAAATTAGAACTAACCTCTATTAGTTAAAATATGAATTAAATGTGTTGTAATTGCGAATCCGAATTTTTAACGTTTTAAACACGTTTTTCCGTCGAGCAGCTGTAATTTTAAATAATAAAAAAAAGAGAGGAAGATAAAAAGGGCATTTTTTTTAAAAAATTTTTCCAAAGGATCCCTTATTTTTTAAAGGACTAAAAGCAATATTTTTTTTTTAATAAATTGGTAGTAAAAATCATTTTTTATAAGAAAAAAATCTCAAAACAGTTCATAACAGAAATAATTATCCATAACATGTTCAAAAATTGTTCATAAATAGTTCATAAAATTTTTACAAACCGTTTATAATATGTTCAAAAACTGTTCGGAAACAATTCAAAATTTTATAATTCCATTTAAACTTTATAAAGAAATCTTAATGTCAGCGATCACAAAAAAGAAAAAATCGTCATAACCTATTCATATTTTGTTTATAAAATTTTCATAAACTGTTCGAAATATATACTAAAGATGAAAAATAGTTGTTTTAGTCTCATAAAAATTTAAGAAATATACTTTTAGGGTCAAAAAAACCTACAAGAGCCTTTTCATTCTAAAAAAAACTTAAAAGGAGAGTCGTATAGGATTTTTTCTCAAAAAAATTGCATCTAACATTTAAAACGCGTTTAAAACATGAATATTTGACTAAATGTTTGATCAGATTTTTGAACTCCAAAATCCATAGTTTTTCTAACCTAAAAACGCAATTTGGAGTTCAGAAAATTGCACTTTAAAATAAATTTAAGTGTTTCTATAGTTATTTTTTAGTATTAAATATGAGAATGAGATTGGTTTCATGAACAATAAATAATAAATTAACTGAATTATTAAAATTCAATAGGAAAAAAGTGGTAAAATGGAAAAAAATCAAGTTCAGAAAGGAATAATATAGGAATTTTCTGCAAAAATAGTTATCGGTTTTGAGCAAACTCAAATGACTTCTTGAATTTGATTAGTCCAAATTTTTTAGTTAATTTAGTAGCTAATTATTTAATTTTAGATTTTAGTATTGTTAAGTTTAGACTTTAATTGTTAAGTTTAGTTTAAGTTTTAGGTAAGTAATTACAATTTGCATCCATTATTGCTTTACTCTTTAAAATTTGTATGATATAATGCTTCAAATGCTATATTCACGTTTAAATAGCTAATTGTTATGACATAATACCTCAATTTTTTTTGAAATTTGTATGAAAAAACTGAAATTTATTATGAAATATTGAAAATAGATATATTAAAAGGAAAATAATAGCTGAATTTTTAAATCGTATTTTTCAATTAGATACAGTATGAAACACAAATTTAGTCATATTCGTTTTTTAAAAGTCAACAATATTTTGACAACATAAGACTTTTTTTATTTGAATGCTGAATTAAATGCGAACCATATAATTGTTGAATTAAATGCATCTTTTTTTTATTAACTATGGAACTAAGAATAATGAACTTATATAATAACTTTGTACAAAAGAGAAAATGAAGGGATATTTACTATTTGGTACCTAATATTTGGTCATAAATATTATTTAATTACAGATTTTTAATAATATTACATATTACAATACCGTCATTCTGTGTAATTTTTTGAAAATATATCTGGTCCTTTTTTTTAGGATCTCATGTGCACTAATAGCAAGGAAAATTCTAATGTCATTATTCCAATCCACAATATCATTTTCATTGAGCGAAAGACATTGGTGTACAAGATAGAATAAACGATGATTTTGGTACAAAAAGAGTGAAAATTATATACAGCTAAAATCTTAATCCTCCTAAGGGGCCAAAAGCCAAGCCATTGGTAAAACTAAAAGCTGGTTTAGTATGTTTTGCATCTTGTTTCAGAGGATGCTCAAACCAAAAGCTCGTTGAGATATCGCTCCCAAGAGCTAAAGGAATTTTAGTGCATATAAAAAATAAACTCAAAATTTTAATATAAAATTATTTAAAAATATTGAAATTTTACAAAGTTTGCTCCATTAAAACACATTTATTATCACACAAATAAGCAAAGCGGAGTTTAATTAATTATCAAGCATTTACTCCATAGTAAGCTATCAAAGGGATATAGGAAGGAGTTGTCTCAGTTTCATAATGCTCCTTTGCATCTCTTTGGATCAATTTGATAAATTCAAAATGATCAAATGGCTTATAAAGCAAGGGGTGTTCTTCATCCACAACTTCTTCTGGAGCTTTAATTATATATCCTTGTTTAAAGGCTGTGAACAATCCTACCGAATACCTTTTTGTATTTCCTCTCATTATAACGCGATGATACGGTGAATGTGATCTGCCATTTGTCCATGCCTGAAAAAATTATATCACAATTGGACATATACCTCAACCTGAAAAATTCAAGTATTTCATCTGGGATAGCAATTTCAAATCAACAAAGTTTTTTAGAATTATAAAAAGGATAATTATAATTATGACTTACATGAAGAGATTCACCGATCACCACCATGAAATTATCCGGCGACGGTTTCACATCAACCCACTTACCATCTCTTGTTTCAACTTCTAATGCATCAATCTGAGTTTGATATAAAATGGTCATAATATCTTGATCCTTGTGAATGTTTAATGCAACTTTTGTTTCACCCTTTTCGGGTACTTCATATTTTTGAACTCTAATAGCATAAAATACAGACTCGCAGTGCTCATCAAAGTACATCTCAACTCCCAAACTTTCCATAATCATTCTCACTATTATTATTTCCATTTCTGACATTAGTTTCGCCAAATCATGAACATTTTTGCTGCAAAAAGAAAAAATTAAATTAAACAGCTTATTGCAAAAATTCACTTAAATAAATATATAAAATTCCATTACAAACCAGAAATTAGGATTTCCATTAGGCAAAAGGGCATTCGTCAATTTCTCAACCTTCTCTAATGCAAAAGGATCATCAAATCCAATGCTTTCGTATAGCGGTCCGAAAAGAGATTTTCCAACGTAACCGCCATATATTTCTGATAAATGATTATTAATAAGCTCTTTGGTTTCAAGTGGCACATCGAAAAGCTCTTTCAATTCATTGAGAATTGAATTTGGAAGGTTTTGAGGAATTTTGTTGAATATAACTCTAAAGCAACCATACTCTTCAGCTGCCTTCCATAGTTGGGATCTTGCACTAACCCATTCTGGAGTCTTGGGCTTTAGGTTTGATAAATTTATTTCTGGAACATTGGTAGGACTTTGAACAGAACCCATATTTTTCTTTTTCTTTCTTTTTTTTGGATTGATTGGTTAATTGAAACTTACATATAAAGTTCTCTAATTAAAATATATTAAAGTGGTTATGCAAATTTGACATTTGTTGTTAATATATAGAGTTTTTAAAGATACTCTTCTTGTGTGAGGAGACAAATGAAATATCACAATTTTTATTTTATGATACACACTAACTGTAAAATTTCACATCATATATATTAATTGAGATTTGATATGATATATAAATTAGATTACTTAACTATTTAGTAAACTTAAGTCAATAATTTTAGGCCAATGTCTAAATGCAAGCCAATTACAGACCCCGAGTTGGATCGTAACACTAATGGTAAATACCCATGTATCGAAAAGTTGTATGCATTTCCGCACATCCTGAAAATAATAACTAGTTTGAAATTTGTCATTCAGCTGATTTAGTTAAGTTACCCTTACCCATAACCTTTTTTATTTATTTGATAAAACCTTACTCATCACTTAGTAAGTTAAAATAGCAGCGTTTTTAATCAACACTAATGGGTCAAGATTCCTGATTTTGATGATTCTTACAATTAAAATAATTAGGAAAAAAGTTTTATTATCTAAAAAAATCTCTAAAATGATAATTTAGAAGAAAAATAGATATTTTATATTTTATTTTACTTTTAAAAAAAAAAAAACACTTGGTCAATTTATCTAACAAAAAATATTAAAGTAATTGTTGTATAATTTTTGTATAAACATAAAAAAAATTAAGATTTATAATATAATTTTTATACTGCTATTATATATGTGTTATACAACTACTGTATTATTGTCCAAAATAGACTAATAATGATTTAAAATGATCGGACCCCATTAACAAAGTAATGCAAAATTCATGTTTGAGAATGCCTTTTCTCTTAAAGAGCTAACCTAGCCAAATATAAACAATAAGAGCATGTCCAATAAAATTAATTATTTTAGTCGTGTTTAGCTGTTTTAATAGTAACTATTAGTTATTTGTAATAATTGTTTATAAAACGCTAAAAAATTAAAAATTTAAATACTATATTGGTTAGATTTGAATAAAATATTATTTAAAAAGTTTTCAAAAGTAATTTATGAATTGTCATTAAATGATTGTTTATCTTCTAATATTGTTATAGATATGCCTTGAGGAAAAGGAAAAGGAATTATAGGTTCTGGCAGTGATCTTCAAGGCAACATGATCCTCATTAGGCAGCCCACCTTGGGCAAAATTTTTTGATGAAGATAATAATAGGGAGATGAATTTATAAAATGGCAAGCACCATTAAAGCCAACTCCATTTACAAATGTTCCCTTAACTGTTGACGAGAATATAAGATCACCAGAGAATGCCTATTTTGATGTCTAGTCGTCTAGGTATTATGTGTTTGAACTTTTAGAGATGTTTAAAACTAATACTTTAGCTTATCCTTCCTAGGATCAACATTTTGATATTTATTTGTTCTAATTGAACTTTCTAGAGATGTTTAAAGCTATTACTTTAGCTTAACTTTCATAGGATTAAGATTTTAATATTTACTTGTTCTAGTATACTTTTGTACTTTTAATGTAGACATGTATGTAAGTTCTTATGTTATAAATTAAATTTCAGAATTTATTGTCAAATTTCATTTCTTTACAAGTTTTTATGCATTATAAATAGCTAAAAATTTGGCATATATTAAAATAATTTGCTAGCCACACTACAAATTTGCTACAAAATGATTTAATCAATGGATTTTTCTATGAAATAGTTATAAATAGTTGGCTACAAATTTGCTACCTAATAGCTTTAACATTTATTACAGAATTGCTACAAAATTTTTTGAAAATTTGAAAACTTATTGCTCAGAAAAGACGTAGCAAACCGTAGCTAAATTGCTACGGAATAAAAATCCGCAGCTAGCAAGTTAGCACGAGTGGAATAGCTAGCTGTAGCAAATGCAGTGAGGTTATGATTAAGTAAAAGACTAAAATATTAAAAAAAAAAAAAAAACTCATTATATTATGTTTGCAATAGATTAACTTATCTTAATTTTTATTATAAATATATGAAATCATCATATGAATTTTTTTTTTTTTAAAAAAGGCAAAACACAACAAAAGGAAATTTATGGACCACATCCTAGACTTTTCTGTCCGATTTTGACCTTGGCTAAAGAAAATAAAAATAAGATACATATATTCTTAAAGAACGTAGAAAAACAAATCAAATTGGACAATGGCTTTATAATATTTTTTTATTTTACTAATTTATTATGAGATTAGGGTACAGGAAGGAAGATAATTTTTATTTTTGTAGTTTAGTTAACTGAAAACATTTAAAAAATGATTTTTATTATTTTATTTTTTTGTAATATATACGCAACTTATTTTGTATGAAATTGATAATGGATTAAAATCGATAAACATAGGTACGGTAGGGAGAATATATAAATATGCAAGAGTAATTCCTACCCATAATAAATAATTGTCTATTTCTAATGATTGAGTTTTATTTGATATAATACTTCGCCATGTTGATTTTATAGTGATTTGAATTTAATTTGTTATTAAGGATATAATTATTTAGATTCTTTAATTATTAATTTTATTGGAAACTCGAATGATGAACACAATCAAAACAATTCACGTGAATCAACTTTTATGTAAAAAACAACAATATGAATTGTTACAATTATTATTATTATGTTTATCATTTTATTTATTACGATCTACTCTCGAGTTTCATTCATACTAATTATAATATCAACACTTATTAGATGCATAGCGAAAGACTAACTTCTGCTGCGCGGACAATATTATCCCTGTAACATTATCAGGTCAGTAGTAGCCTATTTTAAATTTAAAAAATTACTATTGTTTTATTAACAATTTTTGTGATTTTGATCAAAATCAAATGTAAAATAATGTATTATTAAATCATAAGAAAATTAGAAACTTTGAAATGATAAAAAAAGTCAATATCTTATTTTATAATACAATTAAATTAAAATCCTGCGCATAGTTAGGTGTAATTTCTAAAGAATTTAAGTTATATTAGGATTTTTATTATCTTCAACTACTCAACAATACATCTAACGTTGAATTATTATTTTCTAAAAAATATTAATTTATGTAAAATCTAACAATATATTTGGCCTTTCAAAAAAGAAAATAATATATTTGGATTCTTTTTTCTCCTCAGCATGATTAAAGGTAAAAGCTTTTGTATCTATTGAAAAAGATTACATGTTCAGTTACATGTTCGATTTACCCTTTTTTTAATTTTGTTTTGTCAGTTTGCTACCTAAACTTGAAAAAATGATCAATTTAATCTATTTTAAATTTAACAGTGTCATTTGTTAAATTTATTGCTAAATTTATTTATATATTACTAAAAAATATAAGCACTAACTACAATAAATTTACATTGTAAAAAAAAAAAAAAACTACAATGAATTTAAAATTATAATTTTTAAAATTAATTATTTGATTACTGAATTTGAAAATTTTATTTTAATCTAATTTAGTTTTGAAGTTTAAATTATTAAATTGAATTGATAAATATTATAAATATTAAAAATTAATTTAAAATTTTTTATACACATTGTAAATATTAAACCAATCAAACACTTATAATATACAATAATACTATGCACATCTCAACTACTTAATTGATCGATTTTGCCCAATTTTAAAGTGTAAATCGATAAAAATGTTATCTGTCCATTTTATTATCTGTCCAAAAAAAAAAAAGTGTCTTTTAAATTCATTGTCATAGAAGAAAGAGTGTCACATGTTGATATTTTTCCAATTTCATTCTTTATTCTAAAATATTAAATTTAAAATACAATTATAGGAAACTTAAACTAGCAAGTATATATATTAAGGGAATTCTTGTAAAATACTTTTCAAGTAAAAAAATAATAAATACTTTTCAGTATTTTCCCAAATACTTAAATTTTTTAATATTTTTTAAAATAAATTTTTGAACATTAATATCTCAATCTAATATTTTTTTATCCCGATTGTGTAGCACATAAGAAAATCACTTATATTGTATGATGCATAATGTTTATATAGCTTATCGAGTCTCTCTAAATGAGAAAGTTATGATTTTCTCCCTAAATTTTACTTATATTTAACGATTTTTTCTATGTATTTTAAAAAATGCACAATTTTTTTCTTGTGTTTTTTTCCATCCAACGAATTGTTCTCTTCATCATAATTCTCTCATTTTCTATTAAAAATTGAGCCACTTTTCTAATTATAAAAAATTTTGAGCACCTTATTAATTATTTTACTAATTTAATAAATTAAGAAATAAAATTAAAATTTAAAAAAAATAATGTCCAGAATAGCTAATCTTCTTCTTCCTCATTCACTAATAAATAAAATAATTTATTTTAATGATAAACTTTCTAATTTTAATTTTAATTTTTTATTTTTTTAATTTATTAAAATAATTAATAAAGAGATCTAATTGTTTAAAATTAAAAAGTGGTTCAATTTTTAACAAAAAAAATAAGAGAATTGTGAAGGAATGAGCAAATTATTGAACGAAACAAAAACAATCATTCATTTCAAAAAAGACAGAAAGAAAATTGTTATATATGATAAAATTAAGTGAGAAAATTATAATTTTTCCAATATAAATTTAAACAAAATTTCAGGATAGTCTGCAAGTATGACGATGGATCCCTATTTATTTTTATTCATCATTAATTATGGGTTTTGAAGTTTGATTCTTTCAAAACAATATTGATTTAATAATTAATAATTAAAAACCAAATCTATATTTTTATTTTAGCATGTCCTTTTCTTTTTCTGGTCCCCTCAAGTAATTACATGATAATAATTGAGATATTTAATAGATATTGCATTACATTTTATGAACATTAATATTGTTAGTTAGATAAATGAGTTGAATCAAGCACCTAAAACTTTTGGTCTATTTCTTACAATTATGCTTGTCTCCAAGTATGAAAATCAAAACTTATATATTTGTATTCATCATTATGGTTTATGAAATTTCTTTTCAATTGATGTAAGAATTTGTAATTAAAAAACCAAAATTTTAGCTGATACGTCTAAAATTATTAACATATCCTTTTCTCTTTTTGGTCCCCTCAAATAATTACATGAAACTACGTCTTCCATTGCATTGTTTTTTAAGTCCTAAAATAATTTATAGTTTTTAATAAATAAAAATGCCAATTTTTGGCCCAGTTTTATCGTAAGACAATGGCAAGTGGTTTGTGTTATGTCACAATTAATTTTATGTTTTTTTAAATGCACTTTAATAATTAATTATTGAGCTTTCTGTCTTAAATAAGTTTTGAATTTCAACCTCTTTAAAATCAGTTTTGTATCTTGTCTCTTAGATATATTTTGTTAATAAAATTTGAGTGTAGATTATACCACTTTCTGTGTTTTTTGATACTAAAGCATTTGTTTAACGTCCATTACACATGCTCATTTATTTATACATTCATTATTCAATTATATGTAATATTTTAAATTTTTATGACCATTATTTGGTCGCTAATAAAGTTTTTTTTTGAAAAAGAAAATATCGAAAAGAAAATTTGGTCGCAGGTTGGCTTGTACTAAATATTAAGCAACTACAAAATTTATTTTGGCGACCCTTGCACTGTGTCGCTAAAGGGCGCCACATTCAATTTGCAATTTCATAATCACTCTGGAAGATCTAGACTTAGCAACCAACTTTGGGTATATTCTGTTGCAACTTGAATGCTCTTTGGTCGCAAATGAGTCAGTAATTTGTCGGAGTATAGTAGCTAATTTTATATGATGAATTTATTTAAATGGAATCTATTTTTGTTGCTTTTTGGATTGGAAGTAAATGGTCGACATTTGGTAGTGAAATTGGTAGCTAAGAATTGCTAAATTGTCACAGCTAGGCTTCAAATACCATTTTTTAATTGTGATTTTACGGAATTTTACAAGCTTGTAGCGTAAGTAGAAACATATACATAATAGTACATTCAATACATACCATCTTAATCCAACATTTATAGATGCGTGAAAAGTAAATGTCACCTTACAAAATATCATGAAAAGCTAAATGTTAGTAACACAACACCTTAACCTAAAAAAAAAGTCTTAGAAACAACCTAAACGTATAGAATGAGTAAGTGTTATAAACACAAACGAAATACATTTAGACATGTTCTGATAGCTGAATCTTTGCACGCATGGCTTTCAATAATTGATTTTGTTGCTTCAAAAATTTTCTCCAAGTTCTCATTCTTGTGATTATGGTTACATAGTATTCATTATTAGAGTATATTTAAATTTAGTTTATTAACTATTATAAATATTTATATAAAGACAACATTACCTTGATAATATTAATTTTATAGGAGCGTTTTAAGCAAAATCAAATAAACTCGTTCTTACATTTTATGTAATATAGATATAGTTTTTTTTGATGTGTTTGTGTTTTATTTCTATTTGAAAATCAATTTAGATTGAAATAATTGTTTTAGGATTAGTATTATTTCGCACTTGTTGCTACAAAGACATAAATGATTTCTATCAAAGAAGGAACATCTATAGGACACCCATATGAAAAGGATCCTTCTATAAAGACCTCTCTATGAAAAGATCTTCTCAAAGGACTTGTAGAAAGGCATGAGCCCAAATGAAGCTATGACTTGACTTGGGCTTGGGCTCCTACCCTTCTATTCACATCTCATAAAAACTCCATTTGAAAACGATGTTTGTAAGTTAAGCATTATTGGGATTATAGGAATATGTTGTATTAATTAAGGCTTCTAATCAATTTTATTAATCATTCCATCCATTACAGTAACTAACTTATGAGAGTTTTATATACACAGCCAAATTTTAAAAGTCAACATACATTTGCAAATAATCAATGACACACAAAAGACTATTAATTATTATCTAATTTTTAAATTTTTTAAAAAAAGGGAAAAAAAAAACACTAAAGACCATAATTAATTAAACTCCACAATAAGCTTTGACCATGTTGCTTTCACCCTTGTTTTGAGAACTGTTAGCCACATAAAAATCAAGAAGGCCTTGATATTGAAATGGCTTATATTGCAAAGGATGGTCTTCATCTATTAGCTCCTCCGGTGCCTTAATCCAACCTTTGATAAATGAAAATAGGCCTAATGCATATCTTACGTCTTCAACACCAACCACCACTCTATGGTAACATGATTTTATTCTGTTATTGCTCCATGCCTAAAAAAATTATAATTGTTTCATAAATCAAAGTATACAGTTAGATTTTTATTTTAAAAGGTGACTGAATTAACTTACCATGCATACATCGCCAGCAACTACAACAAAAGATGAAATGGAAGATGGCTCATAAAAAACCCAATCTCCATTTTTTGTTCTAACCTCCAAACCCTTAACATGATTCTGATGAAGTATGGTAATAAAACTTTTATCCGTATGACCTTTGAAACCAAGATTTGTATCTGCTTGTGATCTTCTATATTTCAATAAACGTAGAAGATAAGTAGTCGATTTATTAAGAGACTCGCTATGTTTTTCAATTCCATAACTTTCACATAACATTCGCACTAGCTGTTGTTCTAGCTCCGCCACCATTTTTGCATAAGAATGAACTGTTTCACTTCAAAACACAAAATCAAAATTAATAATTAATAACAAAATCAATCCAGAAAATTTGAAATTAATAATAGAATTAAAATACCAGAATTCATCATTCCCATTAGGCCACATGAGATTAGTGAATTTTTGACACTCTCCTTGAATGGTTGGGAATTCGATTCCGAGACCTTCATGTATAGGGAAAGTTGAGATTTTACCCATGTAGCCATGGGCAGGTTTTGGGTTTACATTTTTCATTTTGATTTCTTGAGGAAGCTGAAACAATTCTTCAAGAACAGAAAGACATTTGTTGTGAAACTGAGTACTAATATTATATAATACTTCCATACAACCATGTTCTTCTAAAGCTCTCCTCACATCATTGCAAGCAGAAATCCAAGAACTTGATCCTGGCTTCAGCACTTCACTACATAGATCAATTACAGGTATTTTTGATATTTTTTCAGAATCCATATTTCTACGTCTTTGTGGGTTTATTTTTTGAGTATGTTAGTTGAAAACTGTTAACAAAAATAATTTATATAAACTAAGAAATTGTTATTAGAGTACGTTTGTTAAATGTATATTCTATTGATTGATAACGAAAGTAATCATATTTGATAGGATATAATATTTTGTGATTAAATTAGTATGTACGTTTAGTTTATTTAATTTTTGAGGAAGTATTTTATTTTTTATAAGAGAAATTGTACTTTTGTGGGGACTGAAAAAGAAGTATAGAAAACGAACGCAAATCAGAATATGTTGTTTCATCAAATCTGAAATATCTTTTTTTATTGCAAATTGCATATCTTTTTTTATTGCAAATTGCATTTTATTATTGAACTATATATAATTTTCTTATAGTTTTAGGATTTCTATTGGTGATATGTTTTGTGATGTTGTGGAATCCACCAAAAATAAAATCTACTCTTCCTACAAAACAAAACTTGTAAATAAGGTGAGAATGGTTGAACATTATGGACTAGCTTGTCGTAAATAATCAGAATTGAAAATAAAAAATAAACAAAATAAAGGAGAATTAAAAATTAAAAGGAAATTGATTAATTGAAAAATTAAAATAAGCGACAGAAATTAATAATAAATTAAAACGAGAGAAAACGAATTCAGTTAAGGCGCGATCGATTGATCATTGATTTCAAGAATGGTTCCTTAATTCATATTAAGGATAAGTTATAGCCAGAACCCAACCAATTCTACCATAGTAATAGGTTGCTAAAATACGATCTAATAACAACCCCTAATTAACTAGTAATCCTAAGTACGAGAAGAATTTAACCATTAATTGCATTAAAAACTAGTAGAACCTTACCCAGATTAACAGAAACTACGAGTATATTCTTCCTTAACATAACCCAAAAGGTTCTACCCAATCAGATTATATTAATTACTACTCTATTGATCTAACCAAACAATTACGGATTTAATTCAATTGAATAGCTATAGAAATTGCTATCAAACAAAATAACGGGCTCTGTTAATTCATTCAATAGAATTTCGCTAGGAGATATATTTTCCCAATAAATCACAGAAAGAATATAAATGCAATATAAATTAAGAAATTCAATTAAGTTTATTAATCTCACAATCGAAATCAAACTTCTACCTTGGTTTAAACCTTAACTGAACAAAAAGAATTAATCATGCATGGCTACGACAGAAAACATGATGAAGAAGAAGAAAAGATTGCGAAAATAAGCTGTCTTCAAAGTAAATCACGTAACCCTAGTATTGGTGACAAAAAGTGTCTACAGAAAGATCTAAAACTGACTTATATACCTCTCAAAAGGTAGAATCAACTAATATAATAATAGGATCCACTAAAATTAATAATAAACCGGCTGTTTCGGCTTTAAAACGCGCAGAATTAATCCTTGAGATGTTTTGGGCTAGCAGCCCTTTTAAAATAAATTACGTCTCCCGTTTTCCGCTTAGTCTCGCCATTGCATTCCGAAAAATTCAACAACTTCAATACTTCAATTTTGCTCCTTTCACGCCAAATCCAACTTTTTCTAGTACAAGAATAATAAATTAACTAAAACAACACTTTTAAGCACAAATAACATAAAATCACACAAAAATAACAATAAAAACAAGTTGGATTTGCATTATATCAGTGGTCCACTCCGCCAATCAATTTGTTTGGTACATGCTCCACTGAATTTTGTCTCACTTTTTTGTTTTTATTTAATGAGGAAATAATATATATACATATATATAAATATATATATATCCACTTTTTATTTTAATTTAAAAAATAGATTCAATTTATAAAAAAATAGAAAAAATTGGCTCTCTAAATTTTAATAGCATTTTTGGATCTTTTATTAAAAAATAAAAAAAAAAAAAAACGGATTCTGTACAATAGTTGTACAACAACTGTAGTTGAACAATACTCAATATAATAGTACAACAGCAGTTCAATATGTTCTTTTATAACAGTAGTACAACATTAATTAAATGTTTTTTTTTTATATTATTTTATAATGGATCCATTTTACAAATTAAAATAAAAAATAGTCACTATTTCAAAATTAAAATAAAAATTGGATCAATTTCCCTAACAACCCCATATATTATTGAGATATTACTAAATTAATTTCTCAATGCTCACCAATTAGTTTTGAAAAATGGAAGAGTGAAAAATTGATTAAATTCAAATTGATTTTTTTTTTTCAAAAAATGTGAATTACTTTTACAAACAAAATTTTTTCAGTCCTTAAGTTGTTTGTAAATATGCGCTTAAATTTTTCTAATTTCAAACTTTTATTTACATATTCTCTTAAAAAAATTATATACATATATCCAAATTCAATGTACCACAATTAAAAAACCTCAAAAAGGCCAATCCTAAATTAGATATTTAAAAATACTACACATTCTTATCTACAAATGTTCAAAATGCAATAGACAATAGATACGACGAGAATAAAATTAATACATGATTTTTTTAAAAAAAAAAAAAATATGATAGGAGTATAATATAAAATATATAAAACTAATACCTGATATAATATACTGAAGCAAGTTCAAAATAAATTTAAGGGAGTTTACTATTTAGTTTTTAGTTTACTATTTGATCACTGCGTTTGGTGTAATTATAAAAATCTCTCAACTTTTGGTACCATTATACTAAATAGCCACTTTGTTAATCAAAGAGCTTTGCATGGTTGCTGGAAAGCTGCATGATTATGTCTAGGGTCTGTTATTAATTAAGGGACTATTCTGAAATATGTGTAATAATGGGTTGTTTAGTGAGTTCTTCATGTCCGTCATGTACTTTCTCCATTCTTCTCTTATGGACGAAAATCTCTCTCTCTCTCTCTCTCTCCTCCCTCTCTTTTTCTTCTTCTTCTTCCGCTGCCATTTTCAGTGAATCGTTGTTGTCGTGATACAGAATTCAGACGAATGATTTGAGTACACTGGTTGATTTTTCTCAACTTAAACTTTATTTTGGTACACTTCTTGCCATAAATGGTAGCTAGAAAAGAACGAAAAACCGGGTCAAGTTGCGAGTTCTATTTGGATCGCTGGACTTGTAGTGTGTGTCGAGGGTTGTGTTCAAAAGTGGCATTGTCGACTATTTGAAATTTTTGTCAGAATTTTCTCTATAAAATCGAAAATTTCAAAAAAAAATTTATAAACTTACTACAACAAGTAAATAAATTGAAACTTTTAATCCTAAATTAGATACATAATTAAGAAACGTTCCTTTCCACAGGTTTTATATAGTAGTATTAATGTTTTTGAACTGAAACATTCCTAGTTACTGTTCAAAAAGTGATGTATATATATATATATATATAAATGTTGCTCTCAGAAATTGTTAAAAAAAAAAATTGCAGAGTCAGATCTGCAAGTTTTTTTAAAGTCAAGTGGTTCAATTTTACATCTATTTACAATTAAAATTAAAAAAAAAAAATAATATAACTAGTTAAGAAACTATTAGTATAAAAAAACTAGTAACATAAAAAGTAGAAAACCGAGAGAGCTTAAAAAAAGTGGGCAAAAACTGAAAAGAGCAAATTTAGCTTATTTCATTAATTAGAAAAGCAGAATGACACACAACTAAATACATACGAGAAACATAAATATATAACACCAATTTATTCTCTTCTCAATTATATTTTTTCTGAGACATATCCTAAAAATTTAAAGACATAATATTTGTTTTGGGTTTTCAAATGCCACAATAAGCTTTAACAGGACAGTTTGATTTGTAACCCTCATCCGTACGATAAAAATAGAGTAAACCAATATGATCAAAGGGCTTGTACTTCAATGGATGCTCTTCGTCCACAAGTTCTTGAGGTACTTGTATAATTCCACTGTTGAAGCCAAATAATCCCATTGAATATCTATCTTCCTTCCCATTCATTATCACTCTATGGCTTGGTGATACAATTCTATCATTGCTCCATGCCTATTTTTATACCAAAAGATGACATTAAATTTCAAATAATCTTCATTTATATTCAACAACGTTCAAAAATTAAAATTATAGAAAGTCTTACGAGTTAATTTATTACCATTAAAGCATCGCCTGCTATGACTACGAACGATGAGCTTGGCGAAAAATCGACCGTGATTTTTGTACCATTTTTGGTATCAACTTCCAAACCATTAACTTCATTTTGATAAAGTATGGTTGTGAAGCTCTTGTCTGTATGGGTTACAAAACCTAAATTAGACTCATCATCTTTAGGCACTCTATTTTTCAGAAGTCTAAGAAGATAAGTTGTAGACTCCACATAAGCTTCATGATACTTCTCTACTCCATAGCTTTCAAATAGCATTCTGGTCACCATGTAATCTAGCTCTGCTGCCAACTTTGCATACTCAGAAATTGGCTCGCTATAGCTCAAAATTTTCCCAAAAAACAAAAAATTACATTAAGGTTTAAGATTTAAATTTTAAATAAATAAAATGTTACATAATTATAATACCTGAAGTGAGGATTTCCATTCGGCCACATGAGATTAGTGAATTCAAGATTTGCCTCTAAACATGTTGCATTATCAATTCCCAAGCTTTCATGTAGAGGAATTTGTGGGATCTGGCCAACATAACCATTTAAGGGTTTTTTATATTTGTTTTGAATTTTGGTTTCAGTTGGAAGATCAAACAACTCTTTTAAGGCTCCAAATACTGAATTTTGAAGTTGTGAAGATGGTTTATTATACTTTACTATAAAACAGCCATACTCTTCAAGAGCTTGCCTAACATCACCGCAGACTTTGACCCATTTGCTTGAACCAGGCTTCAAGCTTTCTTCTGTAAAATCTAGCTCTGGAAGGTTTGGTGCAGCTGATTTAGATTCAGAGCCCATAATTTTGGCTTCTTTTTCTCAATAATTAGTAGCTACTTGCATCTCTATACTTGTAATTTTTATTGAGAGTTGTTTATAGAATTATGGAAATGCATGATTGAAGAGGCCTTGTTTGGCGTATCGATTACTACAAGACAAAAAACGAAAAGATTATAGTATCGTATTATTACAATTTATTATCTTATCATATTATTTTGCTTTTTTTTTCTTTAACAAAAAGACAAAAAAAAAAAAAAAAAGAAAATAAGAATTATATATGGAGCAAATAATTCTAGAACATGAATATAAATATTTTTTCTTGTCTTTTATCATAGCAGTTCAAATGGTACGAGGTACATTCTAGTTCGATTCAATTAGTAAATAAAAATCAGAATCGTAAATATTTTATAAATTTACATTTTATCTATTCTAGTTTTTAATTATAATTTAAGATGAATGACGAACTCTATAAGTTAGGGTTTCAATCAGAAATTTGCTAAAATATTAAAATTTGTTTTTTTCATAAATTTTAATAATTAAAAGTTATATTCTGTATTTGGTCTTTTTATGACCTAATACATAAATTAACTCTTAAATTTTAATAAATTTCTAAGTAGAATTATTAACTATGTGACACTCAATTTAACACTGAAAAATACAAATAGCAAACCATTTTAATATCTGCAATTTATAAGTCACACGAACACGTTGAAAACTCAATGTTAATTTCTTCAGGTTTTAATAATTTCAAGTGGTAAAATGGTAGCTTGCAAAATTTTAAGTTCTATTCAAAAATTTATTAAAAGTGCAGGGGTTAAATTGTATATTTGACCATTTTTATTCGTGCATTATTACCAAAATTTTTATGTGGGAGAATATTCACCCTAGAAAGAAATCCTAAATGAAAATTTTGACTTTACATCGTCAGGATGCTTCAAACTTAGCAACATTAGCGTAAACCAAATTTATATGTATTATATAGTCATGCTTGGTAATGTGAGCTTGTAACCAAGCTGGCATCTCCAACCACTATAATTGGGTAGCAGAACTATATAGTCATGCATTTCACTTTCACTAAAAATGATAAATGTAAATCCAAATATCAAAAATTACAATTAATAATTCTAAAATGTGCCTTGACCATGCCTAATTAATTATAATTAGGAAATGATTATTGGCAATTATATCTTGTAGGACCACTCTTTTCCCAATAATTGATCATGATCATGGTTTTGTTTGGCATATTAATTTGGGTAAAAAATATGAATAGTCTCTTCCAAGGTTTTAAAATCCACAAATGGTTCACTCAAATTTTAACACCAAAAAATTGTCCTTTTTAAGAAATATGAACAAAAATAGTCCCTTCTATAAAAACACCCTAAAAAGAGTCCCTTTTCTTTGATGTTCTTTCTCTGCTGAGTAGTACAATCACTGAATCTAGGTCAGTTAATCGGAATGATCAATAAACAGAACAATTCGAAATAAAAAAAGATAAGATTCGATGGATTTTGCTTGATATGCTTGCTGTAGGTAGTTACGGCGGAGATTGAGAAAGATAAACAAATGAATGAACTATTTTGTTTGTGTAGTACACTTAAACGAATGATAGGTATGAAAATAAAAGGGCTGCCAAAATATTAAAAATATAAAAGGGGTTATATTTGTCCATATTCTTAAAAAGAAGTTATATAAAGGCTTTTCCCTATTAATTAATATTATATGTAGAAGATCCTGATAATAGGATATGATTTTTTTTTTTTTAAATGATTAAGATATGATTATTACAATATGGGTTGTACCAAATGAGAACATAAGATGATATTACTTTCAAATTCTCTAAAATGACAAAAGTAGGGGGCTTACCCATCAAAACTTCACTATTGACCTTTTTTCTTTACACCATTACCAATAATAGACACTAACTTAAAATAAATCATTTTCACACCATTATTGGATCAGTCATACATATTTATTCACTTATATAGGTAATCATATTCATTTTATGGTCACTTTTATTTAAACAAATTGTAGAGCAATCTTAAACTTCAGCCAAATCTAATACTGATATAGGCTCACAGGATTCAATCTAGTGTTTGACTAATTAAGCTTTTACAATTATAAGAACTCTTCAAGGTACACTCCTATTGGAGAAGAAGGTTAATTCTTTCAAAATTTTATTAGACATTTTGATTTTCAATCAATGTAAGACAATCCTATATAGTTCATCTCTTCTGGAAATTTATCTTCATCAAGCAAAAGGCAAAAACACATGCGAATATAATTGCAAACCCAACATTCGCAGCTGCAACCACACCTAGAAAATCATGTCTGTAACCAAGTTGGGTTCTCAAAAAATCTTCCACTGTTAGACCAATATCAAGAACGTTCTTCTTATCTCCGTATTGTGATGTAACCAATCCGTACAAGGTCCATGCCACAGGGCATTGCCAGTAGTACCATCTCCACCAAATAGGAATTCTCTACATTGGATAAATAAACTATGTTCAAGTTCAAAACAATCATCCTGATGAAAAAGAAAAAGGAAAGGTTAAGGATAATAAGGACTTACTGTTTGAGGGACGAGGAATCCTGAGAAAAGGTTCCATAATGCATAAAATGCCATGGAAATAACGTTGGATATGTGATAATTGGGTGTTGCAGCTACAGCCATCATGCCAAAAAAGGTGAAGTACAATAAAGTGAAATAAATGTAGAATATGTACCAAAAGAACTTAATGATAGTCCATTCAAATCCCATCATTGAATAAACTATGACACCGTAGGATACTGCTTGTACAAAAATGTATGGTAACTCAACAGCTACCTGCAACAGAAGTTGACATTGATTAGGGAAGGAAATATGCCCCTGACGGGGAAAAAAATAGACGAGATATAGTTGTTACTTGAGCAAAGGCATAAGGCAAGGCCGAGTACATTCCAGCAGCTTTTTCCCTGTAAAAAACTGTTCGCTCAACAGCCACCTCAGGTTGTACACTTCCAGAATATTGAATGCCAAGGAAAAGTACAGCAGTGTACATAGAACCAATTGCATTTAACAAATCTTGTTCTTTCTCACTGGATTATATGCATCAGAACTCCCATTGTCATTACTAACTTTCATCAGGATGTCAATTGCGAAAAATAATTAAAAAATAAAGCAGTATTGGAGATTTAATTGATTTTTTGACTTACATTTTGGATCCAAGGTCCCAGAACATTGTACCAAACATCAATGAAATGAGAATTGTGGACAGAAACCTCACAGCAGTATATGATGTATTGCGCCAATATGACTGATGCTGTTTCCTTAAACAAGCCATAAATTGGACAAACAATGACTGAGGGTACCTCGTGGGGAACCGGAGCTCCATTGTTCCAGGAACAGGATTGCTTAGTTGTCTTATAAGTTCCTTGTTTCTCCTGAAACATATGCCATAAAACCATGCATAAGCTGAACTTAGAAAGCTAATCAGTATGTATTGTCAATTTGTCACCAAGTACATAACAATAGATGCTGATACAGTACATAATACACCAATGGAATTGTAGAAAAGCTCTATGATATTGTAACATGAAATTATCATGTACCTGTATAACTCCGAATTTTTGTATACACCACTAAAATCGATTCCCAAAGATCTTTCTAGTTCTGGAGTTGTGATATCTAGCATCCAGGTTGCTGGGTTGTATCCATCTTTGATCTTGTTAACTCCTAGTCCCTACATGAACAAGCAGGAATGTGGATCAGTAAGGGTGATATAAACCACTTGAACTTCCAGTTGTTCAAAATTTGACAAAAAAAAAAAAAAAAAGATATACCTCAAAATAATTGATTAAATCACGAGAATGATGACCTAATGGACCTGCATATATCACTTCTCCTTGCTTCAATAGGTATAGCTGCAACCAAGAATTATAAGAGAACCACCAATACGTAATTGTTAAAAAGAAAACTAAATTTGCTCTCCACTTTTTGGTCTATCTCACCTCATCAAATGATTCAAATACATCAATGCTTGGTTGATGGATGGTGCACACAACTGTTCGTCCAGTATCCCCTGTGTTCCTTACTGTTCTCATAACTATGGCAGCAGCTCTTGCATCTAGTCCTGAAGTTGGCTCATCCATAAATATAATAGAGGGGTTTGCCACCAACTCAACGGCAATTGTCAGCCTCTTGCGCTGTTCGGTGGAGAGACCACTCACACCAGGTAACCCAACTAAAGCTGTCCTCAGAGGATTTAGTTCCACAAGTTCCATGACTTCCTCTATGAAAAGCTGAAAAAATTTGGAATTATTATTAGATTAAAGGAAAAAACATGAATTATATGCATGATAATATTTGAGTTGCTGGATACCTTTCTGGCTTCAGTATTAATTTCAGCTGGTAAACGAAGCCAAGCAGAGTAGAGCAAAGACTCGTAGATGGTAACATGTGGAGAGTGGATATCCATCTGCTCACAGTACCCAGAAATCCTAGCAAATGTTTCTTGTTTCTTTGGATATCCTGAAATAGTGATACTACCCTCAATATATCCACCAGTTTTCCTGCCAGCCAGCACATCCATCAAAGTGGTCTTACCGGCACCAGTAACACCCATCAGAGCTGTAAGAACCCCAGGTCGGAAACTACCACTCACATCCCTCAAAAGTACCAATTTATTGTCTTGAATACCTTGATTTTTCATTTCCTACAAATTCAAAATTTTAAGAGTCTGGCCAGTCATAATGAACAGATAGACTCACGTACACCTATACCATTCCTTGGGATATATTTTACCTGAGGCATATCTACTGAATATGTAATGCCAGCGAAGGTGATAAAATGTTGATCAAATGGAAGAATCATTCCCTTCTTTCTTTTTGAAATGGCCCCAATGCTCCCAGCTAAGGATCTACAAGAGGCAAATCTCTTCCTAAATTCATCTTGGTCCTCTGCTTTTCAAACGACTTTAATTGTCATATGCAATGGCAGAATGTTTATACGTGCAAATATAGAAGAAGAAGACGAAAAAAACCTGTTTTGGGTTCATAATCTGCAACAATTCCTTGAGACGAAAAAACAATATCTCCTTCAGTTTCAGCAGCGTCATTATTGCTTTTAGAATCTTCTAAGTTAACAGCTCCATGTTTTTCAAATGCTACAAAACAAGTTTCACCATAAAAATGAAAATGCTTCTTCAAGAAGTTTCTGGGGAAAGAAGAAATATTACTTACAGTTTAGGAATGTAAGGGCCAGAGTGTAAGCAAAGTTAAACAACAATGTAAACCCAATTAATGCACCAACTCCTGTCCAATACCAAGATGATTTTGTAAATAACCCGTGAGATTTGAGAACTGTTGTCCCCAGGTTTTCCAATGAATATGGCATCACCTTTTCGTAGGAAAACTAGTTAAATTTTAGTAGTTATCATAAGAAAACAGACATAAAAAACACTAAGCTAATAATATGAATTTTTACATTACTCCAACTCTTCCCCAGGAATTCATTAACTGCTACTGCATTCTGTCCATACATCATGGGTGAAATCCAGTAACCCCAGATCCACCATTTCTTTACATTCTCTATGCAATGAAAAATTGATGGAAAGAATGAATTAGAACACTCAGAGATTAGTCAGTAAAGAAGCATCATCTAGCATTCACTTGCTATTGACTATACCTCGTGACAAGACAAAGCCAGAGTTTGTGAAAAGGACAAGCAGGAAAAGTGAACCCAATGTGGTAGCAACAGGGAGGGTTCTACCAACTACTGCAATCAGTCTAAACAATGCAGAAGCCATCTGATTAATTAGGACGAGAATGAGGAACTGCCTAAAAAACCTGCAGCAAGATCATTACCTTGTCAATTGGAACTATACAAACGAGGCACAGAAATCTTCAGCTTAATATAGATTTGCACCTTTCAACATTAGGATCAAAACCCATCACGTAATAGGTGATGATTACCCACATAGAAACTTCTACGAATGTGATGGGAATCTTGAGAATCCACGTAGGAAGAGCATATGCCCAGGCAGGAAAGAACAACAGATTCCGTTGCTTGAAAAAAACTGGAAGCTTGAAAATAGTCAGGCCAATTTCTGTCATTCCATTAAACATAACCATGACCACATTAAAGAAAAGAGCACCGATGTAAATTTGTCCATCAAACATTGAATTCCTTCTCATTTCAGTTCGTAAGAAGATTGTTGATGCGATCAATGCCATAAACATAAGCTATTAACAGAAGAAAACATAAAAAATCAAGCTACAAAGGCCAACTGCAAAAAATAAAACAGATGAGAATATATGCTTACTTGGAAGAGCTTGAAGATGTAGACAAATGAGTTCCTTTTCATCAATAACAATTCTCTTGACCAGCAAGCTCTAAACAGCTCCATCTTGCTGACCCCATATTTATCAGTCACTAGGACAGAACGATGGCTCTCGCTTTTATCAAATTGAGTTGCCAGTTCATCTCCTAGTTTCTTTCCAGCATGAAAGGATTGGAATGCCCTAGAAAATTCTTTCACCGAAATGTAAGTGTAGGCTTTATCTCTACGTGCCCAGTACTGCTTTTGATCTTTCTTTGACATGATCTGCAACAAGTTAGTTATTTTCAGTATAACATCGACGAAAGAAAATTTTCCATGAAAATCTCTTCCTTTTTTTCCTTTCCAGCAATACAAAAGAAACAACAAAAGAATTCAAATTTAACCTACTTCTTGCAAAAAGTCGGCCACTGCTTTCCTTTCAGGACATTTGAAGCCCATGGACTCAAAAAACTCAAGAACAAGTTCACGGGGACCCTGGTACACAATCTGGCCATCAAGGAGGAGAACAATGTCGTCAAAGAGATCATAAGTCTCTGGTGCTGGCTGAAGGAGAGAAACAAATGTGGTTCCACTAAAAATTTGAGTCCACTGCTTGAGTAAGTTCACAACTTGAAATGCTGTGGAGCTATCCAAACCATTAGATATCTCATCCATGAACAGAACCTTTGCAGGACCAACCACCATCTCTCCTACAATATAAACATTGAATGTCATATGTAACATGAAGCAAGATGTTGGAATTATGCCATCCAGATCAAAATTTTGATTTTGCATTTAGTGAATCTAGCAGTATCCGTTTTTTATGAGGATAAGTTAGCTGATAAGATTTAATGATTCATAATTTGTTAGGATCTTTTGATTTTCAATTACCAGTACCTTGGGATTTTTGTTAATCCTTGGTACTATATGCCCGTTTCAAGTGAATTAGATATGAAGTTATCTATAGCTTTGTTCTCTTGTTCATATGTAAATCCCTAAATTATGTTCACAATTAATAAACTTTCATTTTTTAATCCTTTTATTCCTTTATTCCTTTTAAAATCCCAAGAAAACTTAACTGTAACTAACTGCTCAGTTTGTTTACCGGTAGTCACTCGCTTCTTTTGACCTCCAGAAATACCCCTGAAAATCTCATCCCCAACCATAATATCAGCACAATTTTCTAGCCCCAAAACCTGCAAATTAAACAGAAAGTAATGTAATTAAGGAATGCTATCAATTTTGTCTTAAAAGTATAAAGAAAATGCATACTGGTGATTTACCTTGAGAACGTAATCTGTGATCACATTTGCCTCATGGCCCTCAACAGAGGCAGCCTGAAATACATGAATGCCACAAAGTTAGACAGTTACAATAAGATTGAAATGATTTCAAGCTAATGATTCAAAAAAAGAATATGTAACAGCAAATAGAAGAATTGACAAAGGACATTAGACATTAAAAAAAAAAATGAAGTACAAGTTCCTAGCAAAAGAAATTCTGGACTGAATAGAAACAATATTCCGTAGAATATTACCATCTCCAATCCTTAACAGTTTAAGTTCTATGAATGAAAATAGCTTCTCTAAATACCTTCATGAACTCATCAATATCAGGATCAGGGTTTATATTGGCTGCTTTTTCTCTTCTTAGCAGTTCTGCCAACATTTCTGCGAATCACATACATTATGATAATCAAATACTTGAGTAATTGAATGCTTTTATAATTAGAATCTTTATAACGAACCATATCTGCCACCATTTCCCTGGCATCTTGCAGAGAAGGATAAGGTTTCTCTTACTGTCATTTCTGGAATATGTATGTCACGTTGACTGATATAGGCAGCAGTTCTTTGGGGCACAAACTCGTGCATCTCAAAACCATTGTAAGTCACCCTTCCTGAAAACTGAATGAATCAAGGGTACATTAGATAGGGAACCTGATACAGGAGAACTTTTTTCCAAAAAAAAAGAATTGCACCTTTAGATTAGGATTAAGCTTTCCTGCCAGAGCTAACAAGAGAGTAGTCTTTCCAGAACTTGGTGGACCTAAAAGCAATGTCATTCTGCAAATAACTGGTGACCGTAGCTAAAAAAAGATCCTGAGAGATCCTATTTGTCAAGTGAAAAAGGTAGCATAATTCCAACTCTTAATTAGTAGACATATGCTTTATTTACCTGCCAGGTTTGATGATTCCACTCAGATCATGAAGGATAGGAACACGTTTCTTCTTACTGGAAGATAACCAAAGGTAGTTCAATGATTCCTTTACAAAATAAAAATACCAAATTATAAATTGGTGGCTATTCCTCAAAAAAATATATAGGAGCTTTAGCATATCTGAATAATCAGCAGTAGACAAGATCCATACAATCACCTCAAGTATAATAGTGAAGAAGTTAAACACAGTTGGCAAAGCTCGAGTTCCTACATAAGCTTCTGCTTCAACATTCAGATGCTCAAATCTGACTTCTATCGTAGGAATTTCAATCCCTACTCTGAGATACATCAGAGACAAAGAAAGCATAATGTTATACGATCAAGGTGTTTAACGACAATCAGTAAAATAAGTTTGCATGAAACAATGGCCTTCACCTATCAAAACGTTTTTTAAGCTTCCACATGAAGTTTTCAGTATCCTTGTCATCAATTTCAGTCAACCTGCTGGTCAAATTCATCGTTTCACGAAAATCAAGTTTGTGGATGTCATTTTCACTAGATTCGCCCTCTGGTGCGATGAGAAGCCCTTTCTTCATGCGGTCATAGCTCGGCAGTCCCTGAGGAGCTGCCCATTTGAGAGCAGCTTCATCATCAATTTCTCTACGTGATCTTGAGAAAACTTCCATGCCATTGTTCTTCCAAAACAACGAACGACTTGCTTGATAAAGATCACCACTGTCCATTGCAAGTGTTAAGCACTAATATCACCAAACAAAAAACTTTCTGCAACTTTCATGGGGAACTTCCATTTGTTAATTTATCAAGCTCGACTTTTGGGTTGATATGAGAGGTACAACACAAGCTATTAAATAGTAGATGGCTACTAATTAAGGTACTTAATGGCATGCATTTGTCTGCAGAATGACGACATTCTCTACATAATGCTGTTATAGGGATGCCCAAATATAGGCACCATATCAAATTATAACAATAAAAAGGTCTTGCTTCTTGTCTTCCTTTGGTTTCTGCCAAATTTTTGGCAGAATCCGGTTGTAACAAAAACATTGAAGTTAGTAGCAATATTAATGGAGGAAGGAAGCTAATATCAGTATTTTGTCACCCTAACAGACTTCTAACTTTCTAACACATGGTTAGGGGATTGCCCCCAGTAGCTAGTGATTGAACTATATGGGTGCCTGGGCGCGAGGGCCGCAGAAAATTGCCATAATGTTGAAAGGATACAAGCAAGGACATCTTGAATCGGATGGATTTACAAGAATTAACCAATCTGAATATATACGTTGCTTTAAAAATTCCTTACTGATGCATCTACAATCATGATATCTTACTGGTATTTCTTCCATGATTTATCAGTCAAACAATGAGATGAAGAATTCATTAAGTTATTTTGGAAAGCAAATGCATGTGGAATTAATTTTAATTTACAAGTGAATTCACAAATCCACAGCCTTTTGCATTTAAATGTACATTATCTTATGCATCAGCAGGGTTGGCTTATCCATCTAAGTTTTTTTTCTTCTCAAATTTGATTTAAAATAAGTTAAAAGTACAAACTTCTTTAGTTCAGAAAACACAGAATCAGGAAAACTAATCAAATCAAATACGATTTATTCAATTTGTACTGAGCTGATTTAATCCGAACTGAATACCCTCTCTGTAAAGCCATCAAGAATTGATAAATGCATTCTTCAAAAGGAACAAAACAGAACACCAATAGGATCCATAAAAATCCTATACTATGTCCACCTATGATCATTTCACATATCAAAATTAGGTACATCATACAAAATTAGCCCCTGTATCTATTCTTGCAGTAATTAACCCTAAACAAGTCCAAAGAATCTAGACCTTTCTAGTTTACAATAAAATGCTTTTACTTCAGAACATTAAAGTCATCCATTCTATTAGCATTGTAGGTGCACTAGACTCATAGCAAGTTTGGCAACATTAACAATTTCTTCCGGCTGGCAGAAATGACATCAACACAGTACATAAGAAAAAGGAAACTTCCCTGTCAATGCTCTAACCATAACCACATGAAGGCTCCAACCTCATTACAGCATTCTACAATTTGCATACAATACTTAAAACATATCGTTCAGGCATTTCATCGAGCATGTTATACGCAGAAGTGGATGACTCATGAACAAAAAATTAGCACACAAATACCAGACCTGCCATCGTTCACTCCCCTTAACAATTTTTCTTGCCTTTAGGCTAAGTGAAGTTGGGAAAACAGAATCGGGTATTAGGACAGTTTAACGGGTTTTCTGCTAGTAAAAGTGGTTAACTATTTTCCAGTTAGGTCGGCCAGAATATTTACAAGGTAAATACAATTGTCCTATATATTTATACTACTAGTTTTTTTTTTTTTTTATTAACACTTTTTTTTCTCATTTTCTGATAAAGTGACAAAAATAGAAAAAAAAAAAAGAAAAAGAAAAAAAAACATACTATTGTATCACCATTTTTATCACAAAAAAAAAAAAGGAATTATTGCATTTAGTACAATTCAGTCTCTTGCTAATTTTGACTTCTCAAGTATGTAATTAATTATTCATTTCTACGGACATTAGGCTAATCCATTGAAGAATCAGTACATGAAAAAGAAAATTAAAGTCTAGATGGCATTCCACCAGCCACAACCAGAGTTTCCCCAGTTATGTAACTAGCATCATCAGATGCCAAAAATGCAGTTGCAGAGGCCATGTCTTCTACAGTACCAAGCCTGTTCAGTAGGGTGTTTTGCTCAATGTTCGTCCTCTACAGCAATCGACATTCCAATATGTATGTCAGAAATAACCTCGACACTTGGCTTATTCCAAATATGAGCAAGAAATAACTAATGGCTGGAATTGAATACTTACCATAGCCTCATTGCTAGTGATGAAATCAGCAAAATGTGTTGGCACAAACCCAGGAGCTATACAGTTCACTCGAGTATCAGGCGCCATCTCAGATGCAAGAGCCTAAACAAAAATTAAGAAACATTTAAAATTAACAGGTTTGATCCAATTTATATATGCATTATAGTGAGATAGAATGTGAAAACAAAGATATAAGATAATAAACATTCATTTATATACTATATCCTAAAAACACATCATAATAGAGAAAACCTTGTAATTCAATCCCTGGAAGTGTTACCCTCTCTAGCCAAAATTAATAGTATAAAAATTCCATGCACAAGTTAAAGATAAACCAACAGCAATTCAGTCCTTTTCATCACTGGGTAATGACTTGAAGCACATATTTGAGCAAGTTCAAAAAAGGAGGGACAGATAATATTCCAACAAGCATTACGCAGATAATTTATGGTTTAATAATGCTGAAAGCCTGAAATAACCAAATACAACCAGATTTCAGGACACAATTGTGTACCTTAGTAAGTCCAAGAAGAGCAGTCTTTGTCACCCCATACATAGCCATGGAAGCATGAGGGAGGTAACCGCTAATAGATGAAACGAGAACAGCAGAAGAACCCTTCTGCATGTGAGGAGCTGCATCCTGCCACAACAAAAAAAAAATGTCAATGCATGAAGAATAGGAAAGAAATAAATTATTGAACGATTAGAAACCAAGAAATAGATCAGGAAAATCAGCTAATTACTCCCATGTATGTCAATCTTGACACTTGTGCATTTTGAATTTCTAGCACTAGTAAAAAGTTCTGAAAATAGATATGACACCTTCAAAAAAATGTCAATGCATGAAAAATAGAAAAGAAATAAATTACTGAAGGATTAGAAACCAAGAAATAGATCAGGAAAATCAGCTAATCACTCTCATGTAAGTCAATCTTGACACTTATGCACTTTGAATTTCTAGCACTAGTAAAAAGTTTCGAAAATAGATATGACACACCTTCAAAAGAAGGATAGAGGCTTTGACATTAATTTCCCAGAGTTTGTCAAGGACAGATTCTTGGGTCTCCAAAACGGAATCAGCAGTTGGATTGGCAGCAGCATTTGATACAACCACGTCTATTTTACCATATTTCTGAAACCAAAAATCAGCAAAGAACTGTTTCAACCACAATTGAAGAATGCAATATTCTGGCGTCCAACTTAAGAAACCAATCTCATGATTAATGCATACACAGAAATCAAAACGGACATTAAAAATTGTGGGGGGGGGGGGGGGGGGGGGGGGGGGGGGGGGTGGGTTATAAAAATAAAAAAAAACCACAAAAAAAAAAAAAAATATAAAACAAGAAGAAAATAA
>CANUEY010563106.1:0-12450 GCA_948099555.1 Croton setiger
AACTCCATTCCAGAAAACTACCTTAAAGATGCATTGAAATATGGTAGGGATAAATTGATGTTAGATGATGTGATTAATGCCTTGAAACTAAGAGAAATGGAAATGAAAAATGATAATAGGCAGAATAACAACAGTGAAGTCCTGTTTGTTAAGAAAAAGGGTAATAGGAATAAGAAGAATAAAAATAACCCTCAATCACATCAAAATAACAACTCATCTCACAATAATAAGTCTAATAACCAAAATAGTGCTAATTCCAACAAATCTGAAAGAGTCTATTATTACTGTAAAAAGAAAGGCCACATTAGAAAATACTGTAGGGAAAGACTTAAGAAAGTAGAAGAAAAACAAAATGAATTAGGAGCAGTAAATACATCAACACAAATTGATGATATTGAAGCACTAACAGTCAGCATTAGTAAAAACACTGATGTCTGGATTCTAGACTCTGCTTGCTCATATCACATGACACCAAATAACACTAGTTTCATGAATATAAAAATTTAGTTGGAACAAATGTACTAATGGGGAATGATACTTCATGTAGAGTACTAGGAATTGGTACAATTAGACTGAAAATGTGGGATGGGAAACTTGTAGAACTTAGTAATGTAAGACACATACCAGAATTTAAAAGAAACCTAATTTCATTAGGATACTTAGAAGAAATGGGTCCGTGTCATATTGCTAAGGGTGGAGTCCTACAAGTATTCAAAGGAGAAAAATGCATCATAAAAGGTAATAGAGTGCAAAGACTCTATCAGCTTGTTGGTACTGTTGTAACAAGAGAAGTTGGAACTGCTACATCCAGTAGCAATTCCACTTCTCTTTGGCATAAAAGGCTGGGACACATAGGAAATAAAAGTTTAAAACTTCTGTATAAAAAGGGAAACTCAATATACTTGAATTTAATAAACTAAATTCTTGTGAAAACTGCATTATGGGTAAATCACATAGACTTAGCTTTAAATCTTCTATACACAAATCTGAAAAATTGTTTGGATTATGTAAATAGTGATTCTATTTTTTTTTTTAAAAAAGTCCGATAATAATATTAAAATTTTGTGATTCTATTTTTCCTATTTTTCCCTTGTCTTTTGTATATCTATTTTCCAAAGTGGTTATATTTGCAAATGCAATTTTCAAAGTGGCCAATAATGTATATAAGCTAGCAAGCACCACAACCTACTCCTCAAGACAAATTAGTTGAATTCTGAATTAAGAAATGCTATCTTTGACTTTTAAAAAATAAAATAGAATAGAATCAAATATATTTTTCTTGTTAGTATTTTTTTTTTTACATTTAATATTTGTAAACAACATACTAACAAAAAAAAAAATATCTTGAAATATATTGACTTGCTACCATTAAATAATAAAATGTCACTGTTAGTGATTTAAGATCCAACTGCAAATTATAGTATAATCAATCAAATTTACCAGCTATTATTCACAAATACTTTTAGCCCATCACAATTAATCATATAGTGTTGACCTCCAACAAACTAATTAAATTAATTATCTTCAATATGTTTGACCATTCTCTATTTTCTTTTTTCAAACAAATTAAGATACTCTATATTTTTTAGTTGGAATTTAAATACCGAGACTTAATAAAAACATCATTTATTATTGCGCTACCTTTTTATTCGCAATATATATATATATATATATATTATATATAAAATCGAGAAAGATACTTTACATCTATAAGAGAGAGAGAATGCAGTCCAAAGCCAAGTATTAGGGGTTGATAATGGAGCACTTACCACTATGTTATCTCATTGTCCGTAACTATTCTATTCTCTCTATTTAAGTTTGTAAACTTTCAGGTGAATGTTTTCATTTTCATTGAGGACAATTTGCAAGATTAAATATTCACATCAGTTTGGCTTAAATATGTAATATAAAATGGGAGAAGAAAATATATGCCATGTTTTGAAATATAATGGATAATAAATGGCATATTATTTCAAAAATTCACTAAATAATATATTCTATATATTTTTTTAATCCCAAATTATTCTTTTATATAAGTATATGAATATCAATATATAAAATTAGTATATAAATATCAATTTTATATAGTGATAATTAATTTTTATAATTTTATCCATAAAAGGACTAATTTGAAAATGTTCAACAACTTTAGGGACCAATCCATAAATTTGCATCTCCTCAACCTCTTGTCTTCTAATACTCAAAGCTTCTACACACCTAAATTAGAATAGCAATCTCAAGTTCCCGTCACCATTCACGTCTAAAACTAGGCCCTTGACGGTTATGCAAAGATCGTTGTTTCTCTAGTCGTCATCTGTATATGGCGATGGTGGTTGGTTCGCCAGAAATCGCAAGAAAACCAAACTGCGAAAATGAAAAAACTTTAATGCCTCCTCACTTGTCTCCCGTCGCCAGAGCCACCTGCACCACCACCTCTTCCTTTCTCCGTTCTTCTTCCCGACTACATAATTAGAGAGAGAAGAAAATCCGGGAGAGTGAAATAAAATCATTTCTGTAATTTTTTAATTTTAAAATAAAAATAAATAAAAAAAAAGGTATAATAATAAATTCCTTAAAAAATGTACTATTTATTGAATTTAGCAAATGTCATGCTATTTACTATTTCAAAAATTGAAAAAAAAAACTATCAATATTTTCCATATTAAAATTACAAAATAATGATACAAATTCAAGGATTACACAAATTGGCAAAAATTTTAAACTTGCTTTTCCCCCTTAACATGGAGGTATTTAACTTAATATTACAACAATATTGGCCAAATTAGAAAACAGAAAGACACTAAGAGGTCTATCCAAGCCAAATCAGATTATACTGTCTTTTTGATATATCCATATTGGTATTTTTGTTTTTTGATAATATCACTTTTTAATCTAATTATACTTTTAGCTTGTAAAAAAATTATATTCTAATTTTTAAATATTTAAAAGAGATGTATTTGTTTTATTTATAAATTATTTATACTCTATTCATAAACATTTTTTATAGTAGTATTTTGTTTATAATTAGAAAGTGGATATTTTGAAAAGTATGATATTTATATATCAAAACTCTTTTTCTTTTTTTTTCTTTTTTTTATGAAACTCCATATAAGCTCCTATTTATATTTTTTTTTTCATTTTTAAGAAATTAATATAAATAAAATGTGAGTAAAAAATTAAGTATGAGATATTTAATGAAACTATAATACTAAAGAGTTGACAATTCGTTTTAAAAAATAATAAAAATAGTAGACAATAAGATATAAGTCACTTCTCATTATTGACTACAAACATGACTTCCTCTCTTTCCATATTAGTGCGACTTTTGTAAAATTATTGTCTAATCCTGATAAGTATAAGTGTATAACCACTTTTAAGTTTAAAAAAACGAAAACAATTTAACTTATTAGTAATAAAATATAAAAAAGTTTGAAATATTGTTATGTATTTATTAATAGAAAAATTACAATTTTATCCATATATTTTTATCTCAGTATATTTTTCAAAATTAACTTTTTTTTATTGTTTTTTAAAAAAATTATATTTTTCAAAATTGACTTTTTTTATTATTATTTTTAAAAAAATTATATACTTCTCAATTAATTCATGATTTTAATTATAAATATGATATTAATTTTAACTGAAACAATATATATTTATTGAAAATGCTAAAATACCGTTGAACCAACCAATTAATTTTTTAACCTATATTAATATTATTTCAATTAAAACTAATGTCATATTAATAAATAAAGATGATGAAACGAGTCAAATAATACATGACATATTTTTTGTTCACAATATATATATTTTACAAGTAATTACAAGTAATTAAATATTTCAAAAACAATGGCATTAACTTAATATTAGAATGTCAAAAGTTGCTATTTATTTATAGTGAACTCTCGTCTTTCTCCCTTCCACTTCATGGCACTGCCATCTAGCATAACATGAACCCTTACTAATGGTTCTTGCAAAATTACTAACCATATTTATTGGCAGATAAAATTTCTTTCTACTTAATTCATATACTCAATTTTCTTTGAATGGATGTTAGGTTCCCATCTAGACTAAATACTGGTTGTGAGCTTGGCTCTTTTGAATCTTGTTGAAAACTTAAAAGATGCTTAATGACTTCAGGTTACAAGATACTCTCCTCTTTTCATCTGTAGAAAGAATATCAAGTAAGATATATTCTGTAAGAAACAATAATGATAGTAGTTATATAACTTAATATGTTCTAGATAAGGATCTTCCAATAAACTAAGCTCCACAATCTGCAGATTAACACAAGATGAAAGAATTACCTTAAAATGTTGCAACCTTATTCCGTCATATCTGAAACTTGAACCCGTTTTACCTGTACATAATGATATTATTATGTGAAAATCAGAAACTATTCATTTCTTCTGTCACTGATAATAGGAGCTATTTTTGTACAGGCCAGAATCCTCCGAAATAGTAGGTGTCTCAACATGAGGAAGTTCCTTCACTTTTTTTTATTTTTGCATTTCATCACTGCCCAATCTAGTGTTCAAAACAAGTACATCTTATCCCCTACAGAAATTAATCATCAAATTATTAACATTCATGGAAATGAGAAATGCAAAAAACTAGAGAAGATTTAGGTTAGGAAAATTACATTCAGAGCAATTCTTACACGGATATACCATCAAGATGGGAAGTTCATGAGAAGGGTTCCATGATAAACACTGAACAGCCTCACCAAGCTCCCAGATTTTGAGACATTTACCAGTCTCAACATCCCAAACACGCACATTTCCATCAGTAGCACCTGGAAATTATATTACATCATGAGATCTTCAACAAACTTACTAAAACTTTGCTTGGAGAGAGCAATTATTAAATAAGGTGAACGTCACCTCAAGCAATCCACTTTCAAGAAGCTTCAGTAGAAATTGACATAACTGCACCTTTATGACCTTTGTACTCAAGATAGCATGTCATACGGTAAGGCTCAAGTTCTTTTTTACTAGGCAGCTTAGGTTTCAATTATTCAGGATCAATATTAATCTGAAATATCAAAGGAAGGATCTTCATTAGCTTGTCCAAATAAAAGAAGACTGAATTAGCACAAGGATACTGCAAGAGGCCAGAGGGTCATCAAGGCAGTATCTTGCAAGCACTAAAAAACATGTCTCCAACGGGGATCACCAACTTACACACTTCTTAGGAAGTCTAGGGCATAGATAGAGATCCAAAATTCGAAAGATTCATTAACTGCATTCTCATGCTTCTAAGAGATGTAAACCTAAAGAAATTTTTTTTAACATGTAAATGTTCGCAAATAAAACAAGAAATGAGAACGAAGTTTCTAGACCAAGATTCAGAATCACCGCTTAGGTACAAATTTAGGTCGATCTTCCTCATCCATCAGCATATATGAATTGATCTCTTCTTTTTTTTGTTGGAATGTATTCTAGAGAAGGATTATAGGACTCTTCATGGCCTAAAAGCAATAACCAGCATAAGATGAATAACCTAAAATTTATGAAATTTTAGAAGATGAAAGTACGCATAATCAGACCTGGCAATTTTGGCTTTGGTGCAGGAATGCAAAATTAATCTGCAGTCTTCTCTGCTGAATGACAATTTTCTGAATCATCAGCACTTGCAAGAAATGACTACAGTTTATCTTGCTTCTCCTTCTATGTTATCTTCCTCCCAACCATGTCATAGCCAATATGTTTTTCATCTTCATACCACTTCAACGGAACATCGCCAACTGTAGTTTGAGGAGCAACCAAAGAAATCATAGACAATATAATTAAGAATTTTCCAGAAAATTATGGCGGTCAATAAGAGAATACATAGTTCAGGTTAAACTTCTTTTTAGTTATAGAAAAAAAGAGATGTGGGAGTAATTTAAGAAATGTACCTCGTTCTTAGAGGAGTCACTTTCTTCAGCCACTTGATCAGATTCTGAACCTTCACTTTGATCTTCATTATCCTCACTATCATTATCATCAGTGTCAACATAATCCTGCAACAGTTATGCTTTTCAGTTATTTCTAACTTCATGGGTATCTCTTCTTTTATTTCTCTTGTTTCAGAGACCGCCATATCATAGAAGGCATAGCACTAAATTTAATAATAAATCTAAACTTCAATCTTTCTATTGTATTTTGGTACATAAAACATTTGGATATCAAAATAAAATGAAGGAAATTTTCATGTACCTCATCTCCTAATGAACTGCTTTCTCCTGACTCTGAATCCCCAGATGATTCATAATATTCAGCATCAGAATAGGAAAGTTCCTAATATCAGGAACAGTAACTTCGTTCATATCAACTTATACAAATTGCAATTAATAACTACATCAAAGCTTCATAATAATTGATAACTGAAGACATACACAAAAAGAAACTGCAACCCTTTGTTTATTTGTCAAGTGCACACAGTCACTTACCTCATACACAGACTTGGAATCAATAGCAATTTCTTGTTCTTTCAGATGGTGCTCATGCTCTTCATTACAATTCAGCTTGTCATTCTTGGATCCAATTTTTTATGTTGTTCTCCTTATTTTCATTGTTCTTGTTCTTCTGCTTCAATGAATATGTCTGCAGAGACTGTTTCCTTCCCGCCATCATTATCCGTCAATCAAAGATTTCTTCTTTCTCTCAATGAACAATAGTAAGGTAGAGAAAGAAGGCTACAAGAAAGCATAGTTAGTTAAATACTGAGCATCAATTAGAAAGAATTTAATACATTTGTGTTTAATTTGGAAGATAAGAGGGAATGATAAGGTCATATCATCATTGGAAAAACGTTGACTTGTAAAAAAGGATACAGATCATTTTTTTTTTCTTATTTTACACCTTTTTTCGATTTTTCATAACATTATTTCACCTATTCGAAATGCAAAACCTCATAATATGACATGAAATCAATAAATAGTGCCATTACATTCCATAACCCAAGCACAAAAAGCTTAAACTATAATTGAAAAACAACTACAAATAAGTGTTCATGTCATAAGCTCTGTTAGTTTGGTGTTTCATTCGGCATTTGAACTAAAAAAAGTCAATAAATCACCAAAAAAATCCATTGACTTTTAAAATACGGATAGATACTTATACGCATTTTATACTGCTGCATCTGAATACCAATTTTCACAAATAACCATAACATTATATATAAAAGAAAAAATAAAACAGTTTATAAAGTTACATAAAGAAGTCAATACAAGCTTGAATATTGAAGTAATATTATAATCTTGCATTTTAAATATAAAATGGAGAAATGAAAATAGAAGCTTTAGGAGTTGAAAGAAGTAATTCAAGTAACACAGCAAGCAGCAGTGCATTTGAATGATAAAAGCTTATCCTAGTTCTCTATGTTTAGGCTCTCTTCTTGGTGATTTTATTTATTGTTTGTTTACTAAATTGACCAACATAGACCTATCAAATTCATTACATACTGGATAAGATTTTTGTTGCAGCAAATAACCCATAAACTGACCAACTTTCAATGAGATGCATAATAAAATTTAAACAGAGAATTGCAAAATGCAATTGATCCAGTTAATGGGTGAAGATGGAAGAGTAACTAAGCACCCTGAATAAAAAAAAAAAAAATTAAAAAATCACAGTGATAAGCAAAGGCTAAAAAGTATCCCAGCAAAAAAAATGGACTACCCAAATTATAGCAGAAACAAAGCTATCACAGAAGAAAATTACAAATTTAGCTTATTAACTCCTATTATTAATACATCTACGAGACAATTACAGGGAAAAATGGAAAGGTACGGAAAAGTTGAGCTTGCCTGCTACTGCTTCACCACTCACCAGTCCGTCAGTTGGATTTGGGAGTACCACTGCTGACATTGACAGCGAGCTAAGATGGAAGAAGGACCGAAGAAGCTGGAGGCTGTACCCACCGTAGCTCAGCTCAAACGCAACGAGTAACGCAACTCGAAAGAAGGAGCGGTGGGAAATGTTATTATAGTGCAGATTTTAAAATTTAGGTATGGTAAGTAGCATCAATTTTCATAAATTCACAAAATAACCCCTTTTTTCAGAAGATTTCTTTTTAATGAGGGGGAGACTGTTCATCATGTATGCAAATTGTTCCGTGACGTAGTCATGGTGAGCCACATCATACTCGAATATTGCGCATTTACTAATAACAATAGATTTGGTAGAGCATATAAAGTCCTCCAATATAGTTAGCTTTTTATTAACAATTCCAATCTATATAGTTTGTATTCAGTCCAAAAATTTTTATATATTCAATTCATTCTCACTTGACTTACTTCAGCTACATACATTTTGGGGACTCAGCTTTGTCATCCATTGTTCGAAGAAGAAAAAACCCACGGTCAAATTGGTGTGATTCAACTCGAAAACTTCAAGCGCACAAATTAAGGTTTTTCGATAGCCAACTAGAGAATGTAAAGGCATATTCTAAATCTCCTTGACGAACTCTTCCATCCTGTGTAAAATACATTCATTTCAATGACGTTTTCTAGTTGATGATAACTATAACTATGGAGGCTGAACACTTGGTATGTTTTTCCTGCCCAATAATGCACAATCAGATAAAAGTAAGATCATATTTAAAACCCTTGCTAAGAGAAAGTTCTAATGGACTCGTTGTTTCCTCTATTCATTGCGAAAATTGAGTTGAGTTTTTTTTTTGTTGGAAAATTATGTTATACCTAGTTAGAGGAGGAAGACGACAAAGTTTCAGTTTGGTACATGATTGTATTACAAGTGTCTATTTCATTCTCATCAAGAATCAAATTGTACTAATTTTTATAAGTTCGGGGATCCAATCGATGCTTCACAAATATCAAAGAGCCAACTCGTTTTTTCGATAGTTTGAGAGCAAACTATAGAATCATTTACCGAAAATGAGTCTAAATTTGAATCGTGGATCCACTTTGTATGATGTTTGTATACCAATTTTCCTAACTAGACAAGTTAGAAAACCAGGTATGTAAACTTATACATTTTTTAATTTGAAAATACAAGTTCGCATATCGGACATGTGAATTGAGGGTCATTAATTATGTTATTGATGAATTAGGACGCGTGTTTAAATGGAACTCAACCGATGATGAACACGTGACATGTTCAGAAAGTTTGCATAAGCGTTATACGAGCCCCTAAATAACCAATGTGAGTTCGCATAACCGGTGTGGGAACTCATTTGAATAACAGTAGCTGACATTTCCTTTCAGCATTTCTATTCTGATTACCACCAAACATTTATCATCGAATTTCAGACTTTTTCACTGTCCATTCAATAGTTTTCGGAATTTTTCAACGGCAATTCACTACTTTGATTACCTGTTTTGCAATAAAAAAAGTGTTTTTTTGAATTTAAATTATCTTTTTATGTTAGTATATTTTTTTATTTTTGTGCCAATTTTTAATTTAGCTTTAATTTAAAATAATACTCATTTTATGCCAATATGTTTAAGTAAAATAATATTTTAGATAGTTTGTAGACAATAACATTTGTATGCAAAATAAAAATTGTATTTGAAATAATATTTTGGCTAGTTAGTTAGTAACAGTATTAGTATGCGGAAATGAATTTGTATGCGAAAAAAAAATTGTATGTCAAATAGAAATTGTATTTGTGATAGTATTTTGGCTACTTAGTTAACAATATTAGTATGCGGAAAAGAATTTGTATGCGAAAAAAAAAATTGTATGCGATAATAATGTTTGAACTAGTTTTGTATGCAAGAAAAATATATATATGCGAAAATAGCATTATGTGTATGCTAAATAGAATTTGTATGCGAAATTAATTTACGTTATTTTTTAGGTACATTAGTTAAAAATATTTATAAACAATATATTATCTTAAAGAATATTTTAAAAAATACCAATAATAACATAAAAGGAATATAAATTTGAAAATAATTAAAAAATTATTTGCAAATACAATGTGCAGTAATTAAGCAATGAGAATTTTTTAGTTTGCAGCAGCACTGCGTGTTAGATCAGAGGTCTACTAGCCGTGATTTATTGTTCTTTCAGCGGGAACATAGATCATTCATGTGTTCGTAGGCGAGACGAGATACGATAGTCCGTTGCGCATTAGACAAGCCGACACACAAATATGGTGACAGCTTGATGTCGAGCATCCCTGGATGCTATTCTACATCGACGAGCTAGGCTTCAGTGCGGTGGGAAGGATTGGGTCTATATATTACAACTGGGCCCTTCTTTCTGCTCTGGTAAAGTGTTGGCGTCCGGAAATGCACATCTTTCACTTCCCTTTCGGAGAGACGACCATCACACTACAGGACGTGAAGGTGATGCTTGGGTTGCCTATCGATGAACGTGCTATGACGAGCCGATTTCAAAGGCCCTTAGTTGGGTGGCGTCAGTACTGCTTGGATTTTCTGGGCTTCACACTTGAGAACGCTGATATCAGGGGTAGTAGGATCATGATCCGTTGCATTAAGGGATATGTGATGACGTTTGGAAAGGACAACTTCCCAAAGCATGTTTACTAGCAGCGAGCTCGATGCTTTATGGTGTGGTTGATGAGAGAATTTTTGTTCAGCGATTCATCGAAGAACAGCATGAGCTTGATTCTAGTGCCGATGTTGGTCGACTTTTCCAAATGTCGGCAATACAGCCGAGGGAGTGCCGTTTTGGCACATCTGTACCAGAATTTATGCCTCACAGTGATGGTTATGATTATATCAGAGGGTGTCTGCTCTTGTTATAGATAATTTTTTTATTTAAGTATTTATTTTTTTAAAAAAAATGCTACGTATGTTACTAAATCACGATTTGATTATACTATACACAAGTGTGGGTTTGTGAGAGGATCGTCACTTTTCGACTAATACTCCCCGATCGACATCCTGTAATGTTTCATGACTGTTTTTATGCGCGGAAGTATGTAGCTCTCTCCATTTTATTTTATTGGTTTTATTTGCTAGTACACTTATATTTCCTTATTTTTGTAGGTGGTAGATGCGAAAAAATTTGCAAGACATTACAACCATAATCTATCGGGTTACCAAGACCAGTTGTCGGTCTTGACGGACGACGAGATATTTTTTGAATCATGTTTTGTTGCTTCATGTTTATCTTTTTTTTTTTTACTGCAGAAATACACATTAATGTATGTTATATATATTGCTTTGATTGTTATTGTGGATGCCGTACTCAAACCAAATACTATATGACCTACTGCCACAGTTTAGAGTGAGGCAACACATGTAGACCACCGTGACGCAGCTCATATTCATTGAGATGGCCGAGTTTCATGTTCTTAACAAAGCAGTTCGGTAGTTCAAGTATCGGCAAGAGATACCTGATCAAATTTTATTGCTGGGTAGGGATGAACATCAGCTCCTTCACAAACTGACGAGGATTGGTCGAAACACACTGTTTGTCGAGGATTATATTGGACGCGCAAAGGCATCTAATGAGTACCTCTCGTGGTACCAGTAGCGAACAATGCAATTCATTAACAATCCAGAGGACAAAAGGAGCGTCCTTATATCTCAAGGGTAAATTGGCTCTGCCAAGGCTTACACATCATTAGTGAGTTTTCCTTTATATTTTTTAGTCTAATTTTTTATTTATGTTTCTTATATGGAGTGAATTTTTATTTTTACTTGTATTTTTTTCTATGACAGGCTAGGTCTACCGCAGAGATCTTGCGAGATGCACTGTAGTATCAGGAGTAGCACTTGACTGGTGAGATGATATTTGAAGATTATACACAATTCTTCGTCAGAGTGGTCACTTCTATCAACGAGGGCTATAAGTTCATCTGACGCAGCATACTCCTACTCAGACCTATGTACTTGTCGAGAAGCCTAAGCCGGCATAGAGGTAGCGTTTGGTTAGACATATAAGGCGTGGAGCCGAGTCCCAAATAATGATAGGCAGCGAGCAATCCATCCTCCGCCAGTATCCTATCCACTAGTAGCACTTTATCCACAACCATCAGATTCGCAGCAACTGTCTTTTGTATCGGGGTACATAGATCAATTTCTAGCCAATTTATTTTACAACACGGACACAGTAACTCAGACCCCGATCGATGCAACAGTTACTGAGGCATCTATTGATGGAGATTAACAATAGAGGAGTACTAATGAGTCTGATGTTCCTTTGGCGCATCGTCGGTCGCCGCGGGTTAGGAAATCTCCGAAATATCCTAGGAGTTCACATGTTAAAGATAGATTTCGGCGTCAGGGTAGAGGTGAATAGATTTGTATATATTATTTTTATAATACGTACAAAATTTACATTTTATAATAAAGTTTCAAATTTTAATTGGTTTGCAGTTAATTTTATGTATTGAATTCCTTTTTTATTTTTTTCAACTGTGCATTTGTATCTTCATAATTACAATTTAGTATTATATTATATTATATTATATTATATTATATTATATATATATATATATATATATATATATATATATATATATATA
>CANUEY010563180.1:0-29132 GCA_948099555.1 Croton setiger
ATATATTTTTCCGGTAGTAATTCTAGGTACTATTGCATGTAATGTAGGATTAGCGGTTCTAGAGCCATCAATGGTTGGTGAACCTGCGAATCCATTTGCAACTCCTTTAGAAATATTGCCTGAATGGTATTTTTTTCCTGCGATTGAAGGAAAGTTGGAATGGGATGGATGTCACTCGCAAGGCTTTCGGGAATAGAAAAGGGCTTCGTGACTGGTCCTTCTTTCGATTCCGGTAGGGAGGGTTGTAGCTGAAACTTTTGGTTTCATGCCCACAGATTGGACAAATAGGGTTGCAGGGAGTGCGGGGTCGGGCTTACTTTACTTTAATAGGAGGCCCGCCTAGCCAAGCAAGTAGTCAGAGAGCTTACCACGGGAGACAACACTCAGAAAGACCCAGAGAAAGGGAAATTGCTATCAGTTCTGACTCTATTCCCGGACCCGAGGGTGATGAAATTGTTTCAGCTCGAGCGAAAAGGCTTTCTGTCGAAAGAATAAATATTATTAAGCTCAATGAATCCGTTTAAATGGTTGATGATTTCTTGATGGTTGAATGTGACCAGAATAAGTTGCCGATGGTGGTCTACCTTATCTAAGTAGTTATGGATCCCCAGCCAGCGAGTTAGCTGCCTCGAGGACCTCCTCATTTTCAAAGAGTAGCTTGTGACTGGCGATGATTTGCTGTCAGGCGTTGACTGACCTACAAAGCAGCTATCTTAAATGCTGCATAGAAAGCTGTTTTATGCCTAGCTAAGTTGAGTGCTTTCGCACTGCTCAGACTCGCTGGCAGAAGAAAGTCCAACTGAAACCCCACTAACTTATTTGAAACTTTCAGATTACAATACCTCAATTCCCGGAAGTTATGGATTAAGTCTTTGCCTACGGTAGAATCTTAAGTTGGAAAGGTGCGTGGGATGGTATTTACAGGCTTCCCTTCCAGAATTGACTATTCATTTCAGTACAGTAGGATTGGAATAGATCCATTGCCCGAAAGTTTACACGAATAGACTCATTTGGTAGAAGTCGGGTGGATGATTGATTACTTAACCATCCTGATAGATCTAATGCTTGAATCTTTTCGAAGGTCAACTTCCATAGACGCGAGAAGGTGCCAGAAGCCGGGACCTGAGAAGCCGATGGCGTGGCAGGTGTGGAATTGAAACTGCTAAGGCTCGGAAGTCGTGAACTGCTGTTTGGGAAATAGGTTGAAGAGTATTGCAGGGGAAAAGGAGAGAAATGTTGTTAAAGACTACACCTCTCGAAAAAGTAAACCTTTTTCTTACAGTTGAGTTACTTTGTTTCTTCGGACCTTTACTTCTCTTAAGGGGAGAAGCAGCTTTTGTTGGGCAAACAGGTTCCATTTTCATATGCTTAATAAGACATGTGATTGGAGAAGTCAAGCACCTGGTTTTTGTCCTGTTATTCCGGAGGTGAGAACCCTATTTCCCAACCTGGTTCTATCTCTCAGGCGTAAACTTCTTTCGTAAAGCACTGTTCAAGCAGGAAGAAGGTACAAAAAAAGAAAGAAAAAAGGTATGTATTCTAATATATATATAAAGTCAAAGTTCAATGGTAACGACTTCTTCCATTGACTTCAGGATTGCTTGGTTTCAGGGAAAGTCTATCGCTCCTCTCCTTATAGCGCTGGCCTCTGTCTTTGATCTTGGCTCGAGCTGTGTCCTCTCCTCTCCCTATGTGAGAGTGGCTGCTTGAAGCTCCTCGTATGAATAGTCAAAGCTCGGACTTAGGAGCTGCAGGCGTAGAGCAAGACTCTGGCAGGACTTCCCTTTTTTAGGCAATTGATTCGAAGGTAGAGGGAATCCAACTCCATTAAATTAAGGCTACTTCATCTGGACCTGGCTTGTTATCGAATGCAACTCAAAACCCCTCGATGGAACAACCGTATTCTATCGTATGTACCTCTTTGCTTTTTTAGAATTCTTAAAAGAAAGTCTTTCCCACTATGATGCCCTGACCTGCTGGTATGATATATCTCTAGCATGCTATTTCTTCTCTATTCTACTTTTTTCCGCTCGAGGAACAAGCTGCTTTCCCTAGCTCTTACTTTCAATATAGGAGTCCTACTTGTCTTGGGACATCAAGGGACTGAGACTGGCGAGAAGGGAATGAAATTGTTCGTTTTCTATTGTCTAGTATTACATCTATCTCATAGCTGCTGGAGCCCTCAGAAGAGAAAAAGATAAAAATAGATTGGTATTGATTTCAATCTCTTCCTTGTAAAACTAAAATCCATGCTTCTCACCAAATCTCTCCACTTTCTTTTTAGTAGGCTCGGGATCCAAAAGATAAAAAACTCCTGCTACACCAGCTGGGAATAAAAAAAGAGCAACTCAACTGCTGAATCGAGAACTAACTGCCAACAAGAGGTTATTCATTCAACGACAACAGATGCCGATGGAAAGCACTTGGCCCTATTCTACTTAACAATCTCCCTGCTCCTGTCCTAAGTAAGGCTTCGCCAAATGATAGGAAGTAGCGGCATTAGTTTGTTTATTATAGTATTAACTCTGTGGGCCCGGCTTTGACCTCTGTGACTACTTGCCTTATTCTCCTGTCATAAGCCCAAGACTGACTAAAAGACTCTCTTGACGTGAGTCAAGCTACATGATGGTATTTGATGACCATTAGTGATAGTTAAAACCTTCAAAGTAATTCAATCAAGATCAATTCCTGTAGCTGCAAAGATTCCGGTATGTCCTACTGACCTGACCATGGTCAAGTGCTCTAAGCGGTTTATCTTCCTATTCACTGCAATGATCTAACCGCGCCTCACCGTAACGTAAAGAAGACGGAGGAAAGGAAAGAAGTTGAATCAGACTCAGTTTCAGTTCATCACAGGGATTCGGAAGTAGCTGATTCAGTAGCAGAATCTGTTGATTTAGCAGTTTCAGTAGCCGTATTTGATGATGTTGATGTTTCAAAGTAACTTCAGGAATCTACTTACAATGCTAGTTTTGAGTCATCTAGAGTAAGTTCTACTTTTCTCTCTACGACTTATGTTAAATCTCATTCAATTCCGTCTTCTAAGCCAGAGTCAGGTCAGTCTAATGAGGGTCAGGCAATCTCTTAGTAAGATCTAGCTTTCCTTTCATAGGTTGCTAGCCAGCTTCCTTCAAGTGATAAGAGATTTAAGTCAGTCTAAGGCGAGTCCTACTTACATCGAGTGTGAGAAAGCCTGCTTTTTCTCAATCTTCTAGTTTCGGTAAGAAAGGGAAAGAGGTATTCTGATTTAATGTCCAGATGAGAAGAATTGGGAAACTAATCCCAGATATTACTCAATAGAAAACTCCTGGAGGATGGTGGAGACATGCCCAGTACTCTTATACCTGTATACGCGGTTGAATAACCGTTGTTGGAATATCCCTTGCTCTCCTAACCTTACACTATCAATTTTGATGTCCGAGGAAGGATTGCTTTGAATAGCTCTACTGTTGTAGCCAAGCAAGTGATGGATGGGACCTCCTTTCTTATCTTATAAGGATAAAGCGAGAGCTTAAGGGTGTGGACGAGACAAAACAAAGGCTGATTCCCGGTATGAAAGTTGCTTGGTAGAAGGCATAGGTCAATAGCATCCCTTTCTGGTGGGATCGTAGCTCTTTTCACGACTCCTATCTTATCCTATTGAATGGAATAGGAAGAATTGCTGTTGGATTCGAGATTCCTGTAGATGTAGAGTCCCTCGTAGATTGTTCTTTTCTACGGTTGTCACTGTACGACTTTCTTTATGGTATGGTTCTGGACCAAGAGTAAGCCGCCAAGGGAAGTGGCAAGTATACTATAGGAGTGCCAGCTCAAGGCGATAGGCATAGTGGAAAAAGGTTTTTAATCCTGAATCGGTTCACACGAATTCCTCAAGGTGGGAGGATAAATCACAACACTACTATTGAATCGAATCTCATGTCGGAATGGTAGATGGGATCGATCCCAGACTCGGTGAAAGGCGAGAAAGACCAGGAAAGCTCCATTGGCTTGGTGTCTAGCCAGAGAAAGGAGAAGATCGACAATAATGAATTAGCTCAGGGGAACGGACGATTGAATATCGATATGAATTAGTGGAATGAATCTGATCTGAGAATTAAAAAAAGGCATACAAGCGTTGCTTTTACTGTTGAGGTAGAGATTTTCTTTGTGTTAAGTGAGTTCAAGAGATTCGGATGACAGTGATCCCAAGTCAGTCAGTAGCCTTTTATTTTATGAAAGAATTTCTTTCTTCGATGGGAATTTCATACGAATCGGAAGATGGAGCAAAGCAGACTTAAACTTTGACTACTATCCCTCCACAGATGAGGCTTAGGGAAAGTTAAAATAGAACTAGGACAGATCATTGCTAAGAGTTAGGCTTGGACGCTTTGGTTAACAGTGAACATTAGCCCTCTACCTTAATAAGGAACGAAGGGATGAAAGGGCAAATGGATCCAAAGAGAACTACCCTGCTCGAAGGGGACTTCAAACTTCTTTGTTTTTGACCTAGGGCCTGCAGGCGTGAAAGCGGATTGCTTACTTATTTCCTTGAACGCTAACCCTCCATCCATTGCTTGAAATAAATCAAGGATAGATTGTCACATGTGAATAGAAAGCCTTGCCTTTGCCTTCGCAGACACACATTGAGAGAGACAAGAACTTATGGGAAAACTCATCTGGAAATGGTTGAGCAACTCCCACTGGAGCTAGATCGAAACTAGCACTTCAATTAGCTGCTCTTAGCACGCCAACTATAAGGGTTTAGCTTTTTTCTCCAAAACCATGGCAGGAACTTATAATTGTAAACCCCTAGGCCTGCCCCTGGATATCATATAACCCCATCCAAGAGCACTCAACCCGACCGGAACTAAATAGCTCTTGAAAGAGGAAAAAAGCCTATTCAAAGTCTTCCTCCCGGAAAGAAATCTATCCAGCCCACCAGGATAGCCCCACATACAGAGAAAGAAAAAAAGGATCTCTTATCGTTAGCCCAGCCCAGATAAAGAAAGAAATTGTTCGAGTAATAAGCATACTACCTTTGTGCCCTAGCCCTAAGCTTTTCACCTAGCCTGTCCGATCCGACCTTGACTTGACCCATATGGTAATTCCAAGGATAAGGTATGGAAGTAGATGTAGGGGCTGCAAGTGCAAGAGAACTCCCGCTGGCAGGAATAGACCTAGATTTAGGACAAGACTAGCCCTCCGGATATATTCTTCCTAAAAGCTTTTCCGGAAACTCTCTTACAACCCTCCAAGGGAATGGAGGATACTCTAAATAGAAAGAAAAGAACCCGACTATTAAAGTAAAGAACCCTTGGGACTCATAAGAGGACCAGCGTTGGCCCTATAAGAGATCGAACCTAAGAACAGAGAAAAGCGGCTGAAACCCCGAATCCCCATTCACTCGATCGACAGAAGGAAATGACCGATGGACCCCTTATTATCTATCTTTTTATTAGTCAGCAGTCTCATCTCCAACTGAATGATCGGGCGTACTACGACTAAGAGAATAAGGGAATGGTCCCAGATCCAGATACACTACACATTCACGCCCTCCGCCGACTGCAGACAAAGATCGAATGGAAAGTTTCCAAGGCGGAAGACATCAACTTAGAAAGCAATCGAAGACTTTAAACCTAAGATAGAAGTTCCACGAATCACCAGTCAAGACTATAATAAAATAAAGAACATGTCCTACAACCGCATACATATACCCTTGAGGCAAAGCAAGAAAGAAAGCAAACTCAATCCTCGGCTCCTTAGCTAGTCCCAGCTAGAAGAAGTCAGCTTGCTTGCTTTCCTGGAATGGGAATTGAAACCTATTGGTTCTGCAGAGCTAAGCCTTGTTCTATTGGTTTGGTGGTTGCTACCAAGACGATTTCTTTATGCCCATCAAAGGGCCTCGAGATGCTAATCCACGAAAAACGATACGAAAAATTCGAAAGAACTCATCTACTCCACGAGGGCGACCCGTGAAAATACATCGACTCGTGCAAAGGAACTCCTCTTTTTTGGCAACTTGGACAACTTATAACGATGTTTGTCCCGTATATCACTAGGAGGATCTTTACAAAAGGCTTTATAAAGCTTTCGCATATTTATATTTAGCCGCGAGCAATCTACGTTTGTGATCTCGTATATTTCGCTTCTCCGACATCTTACTTACTTTCCCCCTCATCTTTTTGAAAAAAGCCGCTCCACGGTGGTAAAGTCTCATCTTGTGTGTTGGCCGAAGTGACAATAGTCACATTGAACCCTCGAATATGTTCGAGGATCTCGAAATGATCTTCCAGTTCTGGGGAGAATTCGCAAAACTCCGTTTCCATCGAGAATTGAATGGAGTTTTCCCGTATTTCGACCGGAGAATCTAAGAGAGACATTACTGTCGAGATTCTGACCGAAAAATTATACATTCCATGCCCTCGGAGAGTGCTTTGTCGTGCTAGGTCACTGACATATCCTTTTTTGTCTTTATTTGACCCCAAGAATGGATTGGATCGAAACCACTTTCCTGTCGAACCCCTTTGTGTCTGTATTAATTTCTGACCGCACGGAATCTCCATAGCCAATTTTCCATTTTTGATTATAAAATCATAAGGTGCCTTTGGTACTACTCTTATTTCACACAATCCAGGAACTTCCATAACGTTGGCGTGATTCGGTTTGAGCAACAGATCCTGACGTGATACATCTTCGTAATGAAAATAGAGTGGAAACATGAGGTGGCTTTTACAGTATCTATAGAATAAGCACTGTGAACTATCTGCTTCAAAAAGATAGTTGTAAGAAATAAGACTGAGGATTAGAAAATGAGATAAAAAAAAAGGACGGGCTAAGAATGCAATAGCTTTGGTTAGAGCAAAGCCCAAAATAGCATAACCAAATAATTGTTTAGCCAATGATGGATTCCGGAAAAGAAAAGAAGATAGAAGGATCACTCCTAAATGCAGCCGTAATCTAATATCTAATATAAGATTTTTTTTTTATAAGACTTCCGACGAATTAATTTCATTCTTTTATCCGAATTTACCATCTCTTTCCCAATTAGTTTTCAATTGAGTTATCAGTCTGGTCTTGTTCTGCTTGTACGCCTCTCTTTTGTGCTGCTGGCGGCGCGGGTCGGCGTTTGGCGAATCTATCTGCTTCACAATCTCATAGATCTCATAGATAGAAGGAAATAGATCAAATTGAGTCCAGTCCACACCTTACTGTAGGAACAGGTCGGTCGGCGTGAAAGACGAAAGGAAAGGCCTAGATGCCTTATCTATCGACTTGCAGAGCATAGAATGTCGTATCCCAAATTTCTTTTTTCTTTCCTTAGACTGTGAGAACTGGTTCGACAATAGGTGGATAAGAGTAGGCCGTTTCCTAGCCATCACTTGAGCTTTTGGCTTTCGCCGTGGCCATAAGCAAGAAAAAGTGTGAGACATCCAACAGGCTCCGCCCCCGAGCACCTAGGTGTGAACAATAGAGCAAGAGTCAGAGCATCTGAAAACCTATAACATCTCCGGACATAGTAAATTCCGCGTGTCGCTTCTTTTACTTTAGGAGGTCCGGTAGGTTAGAGCAAGGGGGAAGTAGTAAGGATAGCCGATTTTTAGCTAGGGGGCGCCCAGCCCACACGGGATAGGTTGGGTGACCTAGAGTCAGCTCTGATTCAACTAGAGCCCGTGAGCCTTTAGACTTGGCATGTCCGCTCTGACTTCCGAGACTCAGTATGCGGGATTACCTGTTGATTGTCTTGTCTTGGTTGATTTCGCATATCTCTTTCTTGTTGTTTTTCTCAAGTTGAATCAGTTTGGCAATATAATATTCTAAATAAAAAAAAAGTTCTTCTTTTCTTCAGGAATCTATAGAGAGAAATCCCCCCGGCCTTAGCTCATCTAGCCTTAGGCGGTTTTCATAGCTAAGAAAGAAAAGAGATCAGAGTCGACATTCTTGGATGACTCTCTTCTCTCTTATTTAAGATTAAGATAAAGAAAAAGGAGAAAGGCTGCCTTAGGTTTAGGAGTTGAGAAGAGTTCTCTCTGCTTTCATAGCCTAGTTTCGTAGCCTTGGTGCCTAGCCTTCTGCTTCTGATCCCGGGAGAAGGGAGTAAAGGTAACAAGGATCGTTGAGTAATCCTACCTCAGGTATTTTCAAATCGAGATTCTTGTATTGCTAACCCTACGGAACCTAATGTAGCTCATGTAGCTATGAGGCTAAGAGTTCCTTCGGGGAGTCAAGTTATTCGTCTTAGGGAGTTAGCTTCCTGTAGCTGGGATTGCGTTGCAAGAGTTCCTACGGCTTCGTCTAACTATACTTTGGCTTCGTCTACGTCTAACCAACTGCTTTGCCTTTCGGGACCAGTCTTCAATGGCATGAAGCTTACCTGAGGAATTAGGAAGATGAAAGAAAGAAAAGCGGAAAAGAGGGATACAAAATAGACCAAAAGGGCATAGATCGATAAGATCCAAGAAAAGAAAATACCCGCAGAACAAGTGAAAGATGTCAGTTCCAGAATACCACTCCGTGGGTACGGTACAGGGATCTTGTTGACTAGATTCATCAGGCCACTGGTTCTTAAAGTAAAGTGTCGATTCCTGAGAAAAAAACTAGGCTAAGAGATGGCCTTTACACATTCTAGTTCTCACACTCTCCTGGGAAGGCGTAGGTATAGGGAATAGGACAAAAGGATTAGGCTTTGACCAGGAAGGCTTCGGGGAAAGTCGTGGGTTCAAAGAAGTATGAGTCTGCAGTAACAGTAAGCGCTGATAGAAGATTGGCTGGTATAGAATCCGCGGTAAGGAAGCAGCCTGTGACTGTAGTCCCCTCCTCGCAAAGAAATGCTATCGGGGAAGGGTTCGGGGAGTATACTAGCCGGCTAAGTGTGAAGTAAGAGGATGCAGTAAGCTGGTATTGAATCAGCTAAGAAAGAACAATAGACGTTGATAGATGGGCATAGTTCAGATATACCCTTTGACCTTTGAAAGGGAAGAGCCAGATTCGTTGAAGCAGCAAAGGGAAATGAGCTTCGTCAGAGAATTGTTGAACGAGTGAGACGGACTACTATATAGGAAGGGATTTCATCTACCCCAAGATGCGGTAACTTCTAGATTGTATCAACTCGATTGGATCAAATTTAAGCATTGAATGAATAAAATAAGGAGATCAACATTCAATTCGAGATTCTCCTGCGGTACCAGAGAAGACACTAGGCGCCATCCATTGTATCCTCCTACGGAAGAAGCTTTCCCTTAAAATTCAACGGGAATGAATCCCAGGGCTTATTACCTTTCGGGCAAAATCCGCATTTGATTAATTAAAGAATGAAAAGTACCTATTCTTTTATATAAAAGATCAGGAAATCTCCACCGGAGAAGATCCTGATCCGGTACTGCAAGAGGAAGATTCGCATCTGAGTAAGGGGCATCCTCTGATTTCTTCATTCCAACCAGGTTCTCAGGAATAAGCACTGCAAGAATGGCCCCTGCAGTTACCTCTAAAAGGAATGATCTAGGGCATCAATCTAAATGGAGAATACATCTCTTCTTCGGCTAAGGAGAGCATCTAATCATTCCCTAACACTAAAGCTCAATTGCTTCAAACCAGCTTCCCTTGACAGAAGCCCGAAACGGACTCTTCTTCCTAAAAATAAAAAACACCGAAGGTACGTAGTCGCTATAGCGAAACTATAGGGAAGCAAGCGGCAAAAGCCCCTTTAGGGATGAGCATGAGCTTTCCTAAAGCCTTCTTGGTATGGTGGGAAACTGCTTTTGAAGAGATCCACGACACGAAGCGGAAGAGCTCCATTTCAAAGCGGCTTCGGAGCGCAAGGAGAGGGATGGGGTTAGACCACTCAACGGAACCCCTTTGGACGACTGCTCTGTGCTTTCCAGTATCTTTCGTTCTTCCGGCCAGGACCAATTCTGCCTAAGGCCATGATCGAGTCATGACGAACTAGACTGATGACGCTCTTTCAAGGACCGGCAAAACTCTCTAATGCTGATGATCAAACGTTGCTTCGGATGTGTGTGAGAAGCTTCCTTCTCACAGATATTGACTCAACGATAGATACCAGCATAGTATCTTAATTAACAGTTTCTTGAACTTGGTTGCACTCGTAAAGCGAGCGATAGCTTAAGAGAGCACCTTCGGCTTTCCTTCTTTCTGTTTTTGATTGAGTTTCGGTTTTTTTTCTACGGATTCAAACCAGTTTGGATCTAAGACCACCTTCCTTAGAAGGCGAGCATCTCATGCATCTTTAGAACCATGGAACTACCATATAATATGGGCGAACGCTAATGCACGCTATATCTCTTAGTCTAATGGGCTTACCGTGAGGGAGCTCACTCTCTGTACAGGGAATTAGGTAACGAAGGGGCGACGACGAAGGAGAAGGTAACCAGTATCGGAGCGAAGGCTAATATTTTCGAAATAGAAGTAGTCGCGACGAACGCTCAGACTATGGCTATTAGTATCGAAGATGCTTACCTTCTAAAGCTGGGGAAACCCCATATATGTCTTGGCATTGCTTTCTTTCTCCGAGTCGTGTTGGTCCTGTCCTTTAACTCTTAGGATTTAGCCAATAGTTGATTCAGTCACCACGACGGCGGGCGATAGACCACACAAGGGTGCACTTACTTTGATTGAAAGGCAAGGTTGGCTCGTAAGCTCAGCTCAACTCACTCGAGAAGCGCGAACAAAGGTATCGAAGATTCTCGCATTTTTCGAGCAGGTGGGCTAACACACTTTCTATAAGAATGAGTTTCACGATGATCTGACCCTGACAGTTAGCGGACGTTGGCGATTTCGCTTCCGCGAGTGATGCCTGGCTAAAGCACTCGAGCGTTGAAAAGGCGAACCCCTTCTTTCACTTCTAAAGAAGGTCCACTTTCAAGACTTTTGCATTTGAGTGTGGAAATCACTATAGATCCTTTTTGTGTCCTGTGGACGATACAGACTCTGAAACCGCAGCCACAGCCTCAAGATCAGTATCCCGCATCTAAAGCATCAGGGCAGAAGTTTTTTAACAAGGGAATTTTACATGATCTACAGGAAGAAGTGCTACTCTGATGCCCGGTTTTGCTTCTCCCTTACTACATCCACCTTTAGCCCTCGCTTCTATCATCCGACATCGATCTCGGCTTCCTTGACAAGGCAATGTGAACAACGTGCTGAGATAGATCTAAATCTTTGCCGTGCCAGGTTACATGCCCGTCCTAGTCTTATTCAAGAAGTAGGTGCTGCTGCTTTCTAGCGTTACGTTACCATAGGCTAAGGCTATCTATTATCGAGAAACTCAGAGCAGCCTTGGAGAAAGAAGGGAAAATCCGTTGAAACTCTCTACCCGCAAAGATACATCCTATTCCCGCATAGTGACATCTTTAATTTAATAAAGAAAGAGCTGAATTCATACAAGAATGCTGTTGATGCTACAAATCTTCTTCTCTGTTAAAATCGTTTGCTTTGCTCTCTCTCTCTTTCGTGGAGATGGCTTTGAAACGGAAAGTAACTAATAAGAATAGGTTGTTAGGAAAAAAAGGTTCTTCTGGCTTCTCTTTATGGTTCTCCCGCTGCATATGATACCAGAGACGAAAACGATCTCAATCGACCCGCGTAGTTTGGCTTAGCCGATATGGAATTTTCATGACCAGCAGATAGCAAGACTTCGACACCATTATCAGGAATAGCTCAGGCGAAAAAAGAAAAGATTTTATCCGCATGCTGGAATGGATATCTGACAACACCATCTCAGAAGGACTAAAACTAATTAAAAGAAAAAGACGACATGGTGGAAATCAAGGAAGGGAGTGTAAGCATTGAGTTGAGAGAAGGAAATTTAAATTTGACATTTTGAATCTACCCCGTGTTTTTGGGTATCCCTTTATTTTCCCTTAATAAGTGAGATTGAAATCGGACATTTTCTATCTCCATATAGCTGCAAAAGTACGTTTTGAGAATTCCCTTCCTAAGTTACATTGAAATCTACCAACTTTGATACCTCATATAGCTGTAAAAGCTCGTTTTGAGAAAGAAGATCAGTTACTTTTCACTAAAAGAAGATCACGATCAGAAGAATTGTTAGTTACCCTCACGGCAAACTCAGGTTTAATAGCTATCATCTCCTTCTCTTACTCCTGATAACCCATTCTTCGGGCTTGGACTAGTCTTTTTCTATCCCATCAATGCACTCAACTGAGATAGATTCTTTCATAGGTAATTAATGGGGAAATTTTTCTTCTTTAAACATCTTTAACAGCTTTTTCCGCACCATATTTTGATTGGGTAACTCCGTCTTAGCCTACCGCCTTCCTTCTATTTTGGTCGCTTCGCTTTCCTCTCTCTCCTTTCATACCTCGGAAAACAAAGATTTCAGTCTAAACCATAAGGTGAGGCACTCTCTCTCTTATCTTATTCTTAGAAAGGCTATTTTGCTTAGGCTATTTTGTTTGGCCTTGAAATAATCCCATTCGAGACATCTTCTTTTGTGCGTGGCCTTGATCGGATAATTGCTGCTTAAAGAAGCAGTGAACTTCCTTCCCTTCGACAGTAGGAAAGTATCTTAGGCGGTCTGAGGATACCAGCTTCGCGGGACCACAGTCCAACTCAAGGCTAAGCTTGACGGTCCTCTCCTCTTACTTAACTTAGATGGAGGAGATAGTAAGCAAGTTCTATATTTTCTTTCCCCAGGTAGGAAAAGGAGAGGAGCTTCAAGCTTATAGGTAGTGTCATAAGGGCTAAGAAGCTTAAATCATGCTACTGAAAGTATATGCTTAACACATGCAAGCCAAATCTCTGATCGACCTGGAAAAAAAGTCTCAGCGTCGAGGTGGTATCCTGAAATGCGATAAAAGTCTGTGTTTTTGTTTTGTTCTAGGGGTCATAAAACTGAAAAGAGTAAAGTTGGTTTCTGCGCTTCAGATTCGTGATAGTGTGCGAAAGGGGGCAGTTACCTACCTAGCCGCTATTATAGAAAACGAAAATGTCGGGGAAGCCCCAATTATGAAAGCAATAACAGATTTTTTGACTGAGTTCTCAGATGTCATGCCACCGCAACTACCGAGAGCTCTTCCTCCCCGAAGGGCTATTGATCACCAAATTGAGTTGGTTCCAGGTGCACGGCCCCCGGCTAAAGCACCTTACCGGATGGCTCCCGTCGAACTAGAAGAACTTCGAAAGCAATTCAATTATAGGAATTAATTGCTTGAAACGGGTGATATTCAACCCTCTAACCGTATGGGGCACCTGTCCTCTTTTTAAAAGAAAGAAGATGAGCCTCAAGCCGTTTTAACGAAAGGTGACGGAGAAGCTAAGCTTAACCGGCGAGGAGAGAAAGTTTACTAATCTATCAAGTCCTGAGTTCGGCTGCTTTCCCAATAGAGTAGGGCAGAGGAGAAGCAATATCGAACATCTCTCTCTGAAGCCGGACTCCCCTTTCCTTTGACCAACGGGTCCTCGAACCAACCTTTCCTTCCCGAACTCTTCCTCTCCGTCGCGTTGGTCGCCTCGGTAAGCGGTTACGCTCGTTTTGGGTAACATAAAAAATGAAGAAAGGATTTATACGTGTCTGATTCCCTAATTTCCAATCCTTATATACGACCGGAACCACAGTTACTTCGTGGGCTGCCTACGTATCTCTCAAATTATAACAAGATAGTTGCTTTATATGAGAGAATCAGGTCACCGTAGAAGATCTTTATTGGCCGTCTCAGTCTTAGTCGGGTCAAGGGCAAAACGTACCCTCTCCTTCCACAGAGCACTGCTGACGAAAAGAAGGCTTCCTGTGCATGGTCTAATCTCAGCATTGATCCATAAGCAGCAAGCTCATAAGTTAGAGCTAATAAAGCTGACTTAATCGGTTTCGAATGAGATTTAGGCATCCTTAGGGATCCTAACATTAGGCACTACCTTCCAGGTTGGCTTTTCTTGAACGATAGGAATCTGGGATAAAAAAGGTCAATAACGATTAATGAGACCTCGTCCAAAATCTGGAAACTCTGAAGAGAAGCTCATAACGGAATCAATGTCCTTTGGCAATTGCACTATGCTGTCAAAGGGCAAGGGCTTAGCCAACTGAATGACCTTCGACAATGAAAACCATGACAAGTACAACTGGACTAATTGATCCTCCTTCTCATCCTTTTAATTTTAATTAATATTACATTCTTCTATGGAAAGATGGAATAATCGTTGGGTCCCCTGAACGCGTGAGAGATCCTGGAAAAGGGAGTCTTCTGGTTGCTGGATCTCCGGCATAAGCTTTCTGCAGCGCAGAGACACACTGCTTTAGATAAAGAGCCTTTAAATAATAAAAAATAAAAATACTTATTTCCCCCTTTGTATACCTTCTTGGCTAGAAGGAATGCAGCGATGCATCTCTCCTTGGTGAATCGTCGAAGACCAAAAGCGTGGCCTCATTTAAGACCGCGATAATGGTCTTGGGACCTTCAAAGATCCCACGCCATGAAGTCGACACTGAGCGCAGTAATACTTTAAAGAACTAGTGAGTGATGGTGTGCTTTTTATACATGCACAGCCTGGCATCCGCCATGTTGCCAGCTGGACGACTCGGAAGTGAACCCCCTCCGAAGTCCGTATCCCAGATCAAAGACTCTTGCGCTAAGCCAATGTCGACAACAACTCTCCTAAATTATGGGGAACTTGTCCCACCATGGGGGGGGCGTCTCGGTGACTAACCCGAGATATCGATGCTACCGTTAACACGGGGCATCGACCAGGGTTGACCTGTCCATATCGCTTTCCCAACCGGCCAGGCCTTACTATAACCAACCTCACAGATCCCACTCAATCTTTTACACCGATGTATCGTACTCTCTCGACCAGGTCATCATAAGAAAATACTGCAAAATCTTTCCCGAAGTGAGAGAAGGAGGGAAGGCGCGCTACAACTAACATAATAGCCAGCTGAAAAACGCTAGCTAGCTAGGCTAGCGCGCAATGGCTTTCTCTGAGAGGGGCTACCTTCTTCAAGCTCCGCCCAACCTATACAAGGTGCTACTCGCTTTCTCTCAGCCACAAGTGGCTTAAGTAGTGGTCGGCATTCCTACGTGCTCCTCCGACCACTACTTAAGAATCCAAAAGTAACCTTTGGATGTTGTCGTGACGCTTTGGTTACGAAGGTTACGGGGGTCTGGGTTTATGGATGAATTCAGTCAGCGAAAGTCCCTAAAACTCAATCAATATCAACAACATGTCGTGACCGGTTAGGCTTGGTTGATTTTGTCAGAAAAGAAAGTAGGTTTCGGGGGTTCATTGATTAGTACACCTCTGGTGCTGGTAAGGTCGGGACCGTGGTCGTCCGTCTCCAGTTTGCCGGCCGATAAGATCTTATCGATTGACCAGACAGCTGGGTTGGCTATTCCTTTCTATTGAAAAGGAGTCAGCTGTCTGCGCGAGTCACCTTCTTCTAGGCTTCGCTGGACGACACGGCATTTTTCGAATAGAGGCCGGCCGTACTTGTGATGGTTCCCAAGGATCCAATATGATACCACTTAGGTCTACGTTGCTACGATATTGTTCTATGGAAGCGGGCGGGCTTAAGTTCGGCCCGCTTTTTTGGTGTCGTAGGGGAGGGATTGACCTTTCTAACGCATATTCAGTCGTACCGGTATGGCCCCACTGATTTGTTTTCGATCGGAGCATCAAGCAGCGCAACCCGGTTCTACTTGACTAAGCCTCGTGCTCGTCCAAGGGGGGAGTTTTTTACCCAACTCCCTTTTTGATAACAAGGCGGAAACCCCCGACCGGACATTCATTAGTTTCGAATGAAGAGTGCCCTGCCCCAGAAAGCACCTACTCCTATCAAAATGAAAAGCGTGACTTTACTAAACAAGCAAGAAAAGCCCTTTACTAATCGAATAGAAGGGAAGGCCGGCTTTCGAGCTTTAGCTTTACAACGACCCTATTATTAGTAATATTAGTAAGATAGGTTGTTTGAGTGCATTTTTCCCCTTTCTATTAGTAATAGGTTGTCAATTATCATTGCCTTGAGTTTGATTGCAGGGGCGCCCCATCTATAGACCTTTTCAATAAGGCTCGTGCTAGGCGCTCACGTTTTTTGGCTTCCCTAAAATCGAATATTTAAAAAATTGGTAAAGACCCACCCCTTGTTTCAGTCAGAATGAGTCCCCGGGACCCCGGGACATTGGCTTCCGCCAACAGTGGACTAGTAAGGATCGCATCCCGCGCATATTCTACATTATAGCCTGCAACTGATTCAGCTTCCGCTTCTGGGAGATCAAACGGAGCTCGATTAGTTTCTGCTAGACAAGAAATGAGGAACATAACCAATACAGGGAACAAGGGAATACCAGACCATATCTGCTTTTGCGCCATGACAATCTCACTCGAATTACGGGGACCTACACATATTAGTACAGTATACCGGGGTCCCCGGCCAGAACCACACGTGCAAGTTTCCCTGCATGTGGCTCGTCCGTGCTTTCCGAGGCGCTACCTGTGACTCAGCATGGGAGAAGGGAAGGGGGCGGAACTGCACACTTTCGTGTTCTGAGCATTGTCTGAGTGAGTAGGCAGCGCCCACCAAGCAAAGCTTTCTTGAAGAGGCTGGGCTCTTTCCTTTTCGGCGCCCGCCTTTAGGTGTTGGGGCAAGGCAAGCCCCAGGAAAGTATAGGTTGGCTCCCAGCTCCATCTCGGCCGGCATCCTGCTCTCGAGGGAGTGGAGTCCGAACTACTCATTGCTGTGTTGCCCCAACCCAAGGAAGGGATTTGGTGAGGAGCATTCTTTTTAGGGGGGGGGGGAAAGCGTGGTTGACAAGCCACTTCGAGGAGGCGACTGGAGTGCTTTCATCAAATGATGCATGTGGGCTGAGCCATTCCCATCCCAAGTGGTGGCCCGATTCGGCCTGGCCTGGTCGGGAAGAGATTCACATAGAGACTACTGTTATCCGGGAATATCTTTCTATGTTAGCTAGCGGGGGCGGGCTTTCCTATGGTAGTCCCGCTGCGGCCTCTGACCGTCCGTCCCGTCTCATTTTGATTTGGCTATACTTTATGTATAAGCCATGTTAGCTTCACATGAGAGCTTTTTTTTCTAAATCTAAAGGCTAAAAAGGCACTCATCAGTCAGCTCGGCCCCTTTCCTATTCAGCTTTGCCGCTCTATTCTATTAAGAGAATAGGTCCCGGCCGCCCGCCCTTATTTATTCATCTATACTCCCTGCCACGCACGACCCAATAGGAACGATTTCAGCGCCCCTCTCCAGATAAGAAGCAAAACGCGCCATCACCTACAGCCCTTTCCTCTGCCGGGGACTTCCATGAAATGAAAACGGGCGGCATCGTCGTATGCTCGACATTTGTGGCCCTGGTTTATATCCCGGAGTCCTCCTATGGCCGATCTGTCACCCAACCTCCTTAAACTAAAGGCTTGGCCCCGTCCCGTTTGGAGTTGGAGAATGGGCCTTATGGCACGGCTTAGTCAGTTATTCTCGCAGTTCAGATAAGATTCGGACCGCCACTTCTCTGAAAGCATGGTTTTTGCCTCCCTCTCTCCTACCTCCTTGGAGCTCGTCCATTCGTTGGGTGATCCCTTGCTCTCACGTTCGAGTGTTTGCTCGTCGTTTAGGCCGGTGAGTTATATTTCTGCTCATTGCAGTTACCTCCGGGGTTCTTCGCACCTGGATAGTACCAAGACCCTTGTGCCCCGGCCCTTGATCAGATAAAGAAGCCCGCCCTATGACCCACAACTCAAAATGAGCCTTGCGACGAGACGCGGACATTCCCCATGCTGCGGTTCCCTCCGGTCCGTTCCCGGGTTGGGTTAGGGGAACATCCGAGCGATTGCCTTCGCGGATCCAAACGCGCTCACAAGGCGCACAATAAGAATAAGACCAATAGATACTTCATAAGAAACCATTTGAGCTGCAGATCGTAATGCTCCTAGAAAGGCATATTTCGAATATAGAGGAGTGAAAGTTTCCAACAATCAACGAGTTGATCATACCCTTCTATGAACCGTACGAGCACGTCCTCTGTCACCCCCATCGCGCTTACGGCTCTATACCCCAACCCAACTTGCTCTGGCCCTGGGTCCTACCTTTCTATTCCTCGGTAAGCGGACCGTGGGAGCATGGGGGGGCGGTATCTGCTTTTGACTGATAGAAAATCTGTCTTTTGTCTCTCCTGACCGAACCCGCCAAAAAAATCACAATAGAAAAAGTTGTTCTTGCTGAGAGAGTAGCGTCGGAGACATCTTTATCTGAGGAGCCGGTCGACGAAGCCTCCTCCTCAGATAAAGATGTTAGGATAGGCCGGCTCATCCTCGGAATCCGAAAATAAAACAGAGACAGAACGGATTGTTTCAGTGACATATCTAATCAGACTGAATAGGATTGGAAGAGCTGTCACGATCATTCAATCAATTTCAGCAGGCAGGAAGGGCGCGAAAGCTACCGTTTCTAGAATGCAAGCAAGGTTAGCTTGCTTATTCTCCTAGTAGCGTTCGTTGGCGACAAGGAAGGAGGCATTGGAAAGACTAGACAGACCATACTAAAGTAAAGAGGCATTCAGGAAGCGACTAGTCGCTTCTGGCGAAGCTTCTAGAAGGCCCACCACTACATAGAGAGATCCATATACCAGTCATGAGCTATCGCTCATGCCTAGAGAGGCGAAAGCAGTAGTTTCTAGGACGAAGCCGAGCCGCTAGTGGAGTGGCGAAGGAGGCCTACTATACGTATACTGGATTAGTAATTGGTGAAAAAAAAACTACATAAAAATTCAGTGAACTATTGAACAGTGTGATTGATAAGACAAGTATCCAGGGCTTTCGGTAGACTTCTTTCATTTCCGAATTAACTTGCGACAAGTTCTAGCATTAGTATGAGTTCGTTGACCGCGTAAGGGCAATCCATCTTGATGACGAATTCCACGATAACAATAAATAGAAATTAATCGTTCGATGTCTGCTCGTTCTCCCCTCTTCAATTCCCAATGAACAACATGATCTTGACCTATCATTTGTTCAATTTGGTCGATCTGATACTTAGTTAACTCTTTTCTCTTTATGTTCTCACTGATACCTAATCGATAACGAACCTGAATGGCTTTTTTATTTTAGGAAAAATTCCATAAATTTTTGTTGAGGCAATTCTTACTTGTTCATCGGCAACTAATCTAGCTCCTGAAATATATGACATTCTTGATCCTTCCTTTTACTAGTCTAGTCTTCTCGGCTGGAATCATAAATGGGCTGTCTCCTCTCTGATGATCTTTTCTATAGGTATAACTACTGTGAGCGGTCTAAACTTCGACCCTTATTTCTTCCATTCTCGTACCCAAGCCCTGAAAAAACATCAAGAGTCTTGTGGAGGAATATTAATTTAACACTTATCTCACTAAATCAGTGAGAAAGTGCTCCGCGATGGGTCGCGGTCTCAAAATGGAAATTTTTCGCCTTTCTACTACTTTAAGATAGCGCAGAAGGTATTTTAGGGTCGCTATGCTCGCATCCCCCGACTCAAAATCTCAGTGGTCTCGTGCGATCTCATGCGCGGCCATCATTAAGTCGGGTCTGGGCTGCCTGCGGTTAAAGAATCGCCCGCCCTTGACTCTCTTTCTAAAAAAAAAAGCTTTCTGCATCATCAGCGGCGCTGGCGCAGGTGTTTTTTCCTTCTGCCCAGCTCCCCGAAAACAACGTTCGACTCGCATGTGTTAAGCATATAGCTAGCGTTCCTTCTGAGCCAGGATCAAACTCTTCTTTTGAGTATGAACTAAAATGGGTTCTACTATTCTATCTGGTAGAGTCAACAGAATGGAGTTCCTTGTCTGTAACTCCAGAACATATGATTTCTTCCAGGTATTGGAGTGCCCTTTTGAAATAGGGGCTAGCCGCTCTTTGCTCACATAAGCTTTGATGAACTTGCAGGAGTCTCCTTATATCCAAATTTTCATCGCATAATAGTTCTATTACGCGGTCACACTAGTTTTTTTTATTATATTAATAGAATCTATTAGATTTAATAATTATACCTAGAATAAGTAGTTTATAAGTTAAAAAAATGGCTGGAACAGCAACTGCTATGTACGTTTTCGATTTTCTATTCACTCATGATCTGGCCTGGTCGAGTCGACCCAATCATGATATTGAAGGATGGGACCTTTTCTCGAAAAACCCTTTATCCCGGGAAGAGTGGAAGTGAATCTTATTTAGAATAGAAGGCCGGGCTGACGAAGATCCAACAGCTATATTATCGAAGTAGGATATTTAGTCGGACCCCCAAACCCTATCCTATAACTATAAGGGCTTTTCTCAAGGCAAAAAGGTCTCTCCGTCATCAGCTGTCGTAATTCACAGTATGAGCTAGTAACAGCTTTTATCACCTCTGTTTCTAACTTTCATAGAACATCCGAAACTAAGTCGTTTAGGAACTATTTAGAATACCATACCACAATCCAGTAGCAAAGCCACTTTGACAAAGATCTCTTCTCTTTCACTCTTTCTTCAAAAAGGTTAAGGGAATCGGGAACAGAAAACGAAGCAGGCTTTGGTCGAGTTTGCTTCACTTCCTGAGCCCTCACCACTTCCTGCGACAGCTAACAAGGGGAGACAACGAATTAGGCCAACTCGTTTACTTAGCACAACTCACAACCTATGCTCGGGAGTCTCTTACGAGAGACCATTCACTCCCACTACTTCTATTTCTCCTTCTATTGGTCTATCGCTTTACGAGGGGCATTGTTCTGCAGGGACGGCCCTGGATAGGGGGCTCCGCTGGGAGATGGGAAACAATATGCGGAGCTAGAGGCAGAGCAGAGGGACTTGTACTTGGCTCACCATCAGATCTATGGTAAGTAGATAGCTCGATAGCTTACCCGAAGAGGGATTTTCTTCTCATTGGATCGGTCGGCCACCATAGCACTAAGAAGGAAAGCCTGGTAGGCATGGGCCGAGTACCGCCACCCTAGGATTTCAGACAAGGATGCCTTTTGACCCGATAAGACTATTACTCAAAGAAAGGAATCATGGAATTCCAGAAAGCCTTCCATCCATCATATAGAATGATGCTCCTAGTCCGGGATTGATACATTACTACAAGGAAGCGCTGTATGAGCAGTTTTCTCAGGTGTTTTGTTTAAGCGCTATTCTCAGGTAAGGGCTCTATCCTCTTTAGTAAGGCACGCTTAGAGTATGTACCTCAACAACCCATGCAAGGAAAGGAAGACAATTACAATTGGTTTCAACCAAACACAGAACTCAAATCGATAACGAGAAAAGGAATGGCAGGAGGATCCACTCCATATTACATATTCCCTCGAGTAAAATCCATGTTCCTAAGTCAAGATTAAGCGACGGTGAAGGATAAACTGATAGGCGGGGAACCAAATCCATCTACGAAACTCAGGTTGTTGCGAGGGTATCGTGGCGGAGAATCGTCTGATCATGGATAGGTCTCGGAGGAAGTCAAGCAACTCATGAATAGGTCCTCGCTAACCGTAGGTTGCTCTAAAAGCAATTCTATACGGAAAAGCGGAATAGTGAAGAAGAACCCAGCGAGTAAGCGGAAGCTAATGGAATTCCATCTCTTGTTTGCTTTCTGGTTCCGCTTTCAGTTCCTTTGTTCAAAAAAATATCTATGTCAGGCTTCCCTTCCCGCTTGTCCTGAGAAAAGAAGTGTAAAGGAACTCCTAATGGGGCAGAAGAGCTAAACTACCAGATTTCCTCATGCTGTTTCCGATACCATAGCCTGCAGGGGCCTTTTCAATCCTTCCTGTATTAGATGCTCGAACCTGTATTAGATGCTCGAACTCCTAAGGATCCAGCAGTTATTGTGGGGAGACCCCGGTCCGGATACCACCCCTTCTTTGCGGGTAACCTAAACTAACCAGAGGCATCTTGAGGTTCGGGTAACTATCCTGAAATAGTTTATGTGATCACCTACTCCAATTCCTCGACTGAAGGTATAAACAGCGAAAGTACCGATGGGGGAGAGGGCCCGAGCTCCAGAGAGTGTAAGATAGTAGCTATCAAGCGGAGAGCGGAACGCTTGTCCCCCCGAGGGGGACTTAGGGGGGTAACGTCCTTGTCTTTTCATCAAGCTTCTCTTTCTATATGATAAGATATACCTGCTCCTTATTCGAGGGAGAGAATAAACTGTTTAAGCAAGTTAGGAGTCAATGCCAAAAAAAAAAGATAATAATAATTTTCATTTTGTTGACCTAGGTTTAGGGTTCTAAAAAAAGAGTTGCCTAGTACTGGTTCGCTAGCTGCTAGCTGTGACGAGAGGAGTTTAGGGATTAGCTCTTTCTTCTGTACTTTCTGCTGTTAGCAAGATGCCGCTATTGAAAATGCTATCTCACACCTTCTTGTTGAAAGAAAGCTATTTTCGGGGTTACCGCTATCCGAATGAACTACCTTAGCGCCCTCCCCCAAAAGGAAGGAAGCGGAAACCAAGGTTGAAACCTCAGCAAAAGGAACTGGCACTGAAACGGTTTAGCAAGAGTAAACCGAGCTTTTTACAATGAGAAGATAAAGAGGGCTCAGGCATAACATAAGGAGGATATCGGAATGTCTGAATCCGAAGCTATTGCCGATAGAATGAGAAGTGAAATCGAAATATCCCGGGCTTCTGTGACGGAGGTTTTCTTAGTCGACCTAATCAATCGATTCCCCTCGGCATAGGTGAAATTCAAGTCTTAGTTCTTCCCACTTGGATGAGCGGTGAATACCTTTCTAAAGTCAAGATTTGGCTCGGATGGATCCGGATAGGATATTTTCACGCCTTGGCATCTGGTTAAGACTTCCCCCCCGTCCTTCTCCCTTAGGCTGGTTGAACCTTGAGATAGAAGAGCAATATTGAGGGTTTATCCTGAAAAAAAGTGGAAACCATTCGTTTCATATATACTTTCTTGTTGGTCTTCCGCGGCATCTTCAGAGGTCTCGGTCTTCTAGGATAGGAGAATCCTTTGGAAGAAAGAGCAGCGGCCAATGCTGGAACTAAGTGAATATTCTGTCTTTGAAATGGAAAGGGGAAAGTTACGATCAATCTCACCCGAAAAGAGAAGACATCCAGTGGCCATACTAGCAGACCTGCCCACTCCAGACGAAAAAGTGGAAATTGTCTTGCTTGGCTTTCCGAAAGGATTCTCCGGCCTAGTTCGCGAGAAGGGAAGCTCCTGCACCTTATCCATTTAGCACCTTATAACCTCAGACTCGAAGTCATCATTCCGGACGTGAGTCTTTATTTTATCGAGAGGAGAGGTTCATTTTTTATAGTCCTATCTCAATCGCCTTCTATATCTATCTTAGTTACCCGAAAGCCTAAATAAAAATTACTGGATTCTGCCCCATTCCGTGAAAGAGAGGATAAAGATAGGACAGCGTCGTCGTGTACTCGGACTATTGCTTCCTAGCTCTTTTACGAACTAGTCGAAGTGATGACTTAACCGGAGCTAAGGTAATTTCTCCCTTTTGTTAGCTTATTTAATATCTCTAAGAATCGAGAGAAAGACTGACTTCTTTCGCGGATCCGTGCCGCTCCCTTCCCCGATTCGACTTCAACTATCTATAAAGGGGAAGACTGGTCAAATCCTATACCCGATCTCAGCTAGAAAAATAAAGCGAGAAAAACTACAAAGAAGACGTACGATAACCACAACAAGATGAAAGACAAAGCTGTACAATCAAATCAAAGGTCGGAGGATTACTAAAAGAGGAGAAGCGGCGACTAGGGGGCTTAGTCAAAGACTAGGAGACTTAGGCAAACCCACTCGGAATAAAAGAGCGAGGACCGTAAAGTGAAGCAAGAAGAGAAATCACTGAACTTGCTACACTGACCGCCGGGGAAGAGACTGAAGGCAAAGGCGGGGAGGATTCCCCTTAGAAACTTAATCGCATTCCCCTAAGGGGCTAGGTAAGAATCCTACAACAACATAAGACAAGAAAGGATCGGGATCAGCAACAGGACTAGCCCCGGAAAGAAAGACTGGCTTTGGATCACTTCGACGACTCTACAATGGTCTCTCCCCTATCCCTATAAAGCTTGAGAGCTTGAGCAACTCTTATTCAAAATGAAAGAATGGACGACATAGATCTCGCTTGCATCCCCTTCGGGGCTTAGACGTCCAGCTTCACGTGAAAGAAAGACAATGTTCATTGCCTTTCCTCCCAACTCCTTGCTAAGGTTCAACCTTACTTACTAAAATTACATAAGATAGGAGAGGTTGTAAAGAATATCATAAGATAGGATAGCTCTTTTGATTCTTAAATTGCTGCTTTTACGTTGAATGAGAGAATGGATCGAAGTTGCTCTTGCTGCGACTGATTTTGCGCGAAAAGTTCTTCACCTCCGCAGGAGTAGTGGTACGTTGTTTACTGCTCTGTACCTTAAACAGTGCAGAGTATTATTACAACGTTACTATGCTGGGTGTTATACCCACGAACTCCATTCGGTTATGGTGAAGACAAGTCGGTGTGGTTTACCAATGTTTATCCCTTCCTTAATTATAAAGAAGATAAGGAAGAAGGATGATCATTCAGATATGTTAATTCAACTATATTTGTCTTGGTTTACTCTTGGTAGACTCGTCAACGAGGCTCCAAAAGTCTCATCTGACACTTTTAAAAGTATCATTGAGGAAAACCAAACAATGGATTCATGTCTGGAGGTTGCTCAACTTGTTAGGGAAACCTATCAGGTTCTTCAACCTATGTATTTACCATATATCTCCACTATTCCTCTTGAAAAGGGGATGAGGTGGGAGCCGACCTGGAAATCTACTCCAATGTCGAGTGGAAATCTTGAGTTTATTTGTCCGGATCGCAAGGTCTATCGGATCTCACGCCAAGATGGTGATGTTCATCCTAACAATATCTTTTCAGATTTGAAGTATGAAATCGCCGCCTTTGCGTGGAATCTGAATAAGATCCATGCTATTCCGGATGAAATATTCTCACCATCGGTGTTATTCTATTCAAGGGTGCTTTACCCCCATGATAGAAATAATACTCGATGGGCCAACGCTGATTTGGATTGGTATAAAAAGCATGTGGGTCACCATTTTGCTTCTTTATTACCACCCTTTGAGCGCGTTTGGCTGAAAATGGAAGAGGCTGGCTTGTGTTATTGAGGGCGATGGTAAGAGGCGTTTGTTTGCTATAGGTAACTATATTAAACAACGTCTTCTCTTCCCGGTCCACCAGTGGGCGATGCGCGTTTTGCGATCACTTCCTGCTGATGGAACGTTTGATCAGACGGCACCTTTGTACCGTTTTAAGGGTTTGAGCTCAAATGTTTTATTTTCATTTGATCTAAAGTCGGCAACGGATAGATGGCCTCTTGTTATAATTTGTGACCTCATGGTAATGATTTGGGGTCCAAGTTTAGCAAATGCTATCGTGAATGGTGCTCTTGGACTGAACTCCTTTTATGTAGAACAAAAATTGGTCAAAAGGAGGGGTGAAGTTCAATTTAGGTGTGGTCAAGCTTTAGGGTACTATGGCTCTTTTCGCACTTTCCCACCACTATATAGTGTGGTTGGCTGCTTATATAGCAAACCCAAGACGTACTAAGCCATTCAGGGATTATGCATTACTTGGTGATGATATTGTCATCGGTGATGCTTCCGTGGCTAAAGAGTACCGATTATTGTTGTCAAAGATGGGTGTTTCTATTTCTATTCATAAATCTCTTATATCAGAGAATGGAACCCTCGAGTTCGCGAAGAGATATTGGACTAAGTCTTGTCAAAAGGACTTATCTCCAATTTCTCTGAGGGCGTTGACAATGTGTCGGTCGACCTTGGGCTTGTGCCAGCTAGCCTCGAAGTATAAGATTCAGAAAATCTCAGTGCTTCAGAGGTTAGCCGGTGCAGGTTACCGGGTATTGTCCCGTTTAGGTACGTACCAATCAAAACGTTGGGAACGTCTTAAAGTGGCTTTTCTTTAGATCGGCTATAGACGGATCACTACCCTTAGATCTATGGTTAGGAAGAGGTATGCCTCTTAATCCTTACCTTCGATCTAAGATTGTGAACCATCTGTTAAAGGCTTTAAAACCTAAACAGATCCGTCTCTATCCCTCTGACATGATATTCGATGGTGAGCAGGAAATCCTTGAACGCACTGTCCTCCTTAATTGGATGCGGCAATGGTTACAATGGCTCCTGTGGTATTGTCGAATGCTTATGTTGAATGGTGAAGTCTCCTTAATGGAATTGCTAGATGCCCCAGTTTGTTCCACATCCTGGAAAAGACAAAATTTTGATCCAAATAGGGTCAAGTTTGGTCTGATCTGGAAATGTTGGGACTCTGGAGCAGGGTGGACCTTACAGTCCATGCCTTCAAACCTAAAAGGTTTGAATACTACACAATATCCAAAATGGAAATTGGGGGGTCGTAGTGGGAATGACTTCCTACTGGCTCCTCCCGATTCACAACCGGGTAGTCAGAAAGAGAAGGGGAGGGAGTAGAAGCGATATAAGGGAAGTCGAAGCGGACTTTTCTTCTTATCTTGAGGTTGGGTGCACCGATTCTCCCACAGGCTATCTATTCGGGTCGATTGGCGTGTCTTCCCTTTTTCTATCTCTTCGGTCCCTCCTGCTTGCGGGTGCCTTATCTATCAGTTAACTAGAGCGCCTCTTGCCTTATTCTATCTCTTGTATCTCTTGATGTTCAATTCCTCAGTCGTAGGGGGTTGGGATGATAGAGTCCTGGACGTTGTTGGAAAAGATTCTGATCCATTGGCAAGGGAAGGAGCGTAAGGGCGATAAGGCGAAAGACAAGGGTAGGACCCCGAGTTTGGATGTGAAAGGTAGTTCTTTCGGCCGCGGCTCGAAGATGGATTACGCGGAAAGGATGGATAGGATGAGTGAAATGGTGGACAGGTAGTGCCTGAAAAGCAGAAACAGATATTTCTGAATCCCAAGGGCAAGTTCCCCGGGAGAACCCTTAAGTTGATGAAAGATTTGAAAGCGCACAAGAAGGATTCATTCCCACCTCGGGCTGCTGCCACGATTCACTTCAACGTGAAGAAGGGGCCGTGAGCGCAAGGCATTTTGATGTCCAGTTTTCGAAACGGAGAGAGGGGTTGGCCGGTATGGCTCTATGTCACATTTTCTACGCGTAAGTATATTAAATCAGAAAAGAAATCCAATACAAATACTGAATCAAGAAGCAGCCTACCAAGCAGCTAATGAACTCCTTCGTATCAAAGCAAAATAGGCCTTCCCCACACCACAGGGACTCAGTCTTGCTTCCATCGCCTTAGCCTTTGCTATGCCTCGTCTTTCCTTCTTCGGGCTAGGCACCTAAGAGCAGACTCAAAAGGCAAGAGCGTGGTCTTGGGTTTAGTCTAAAAATCCATTCACATCGATAGGGGTCCCGAGCCTTCCATTGGGATTCGTGCAAGCAAGAGGTAACTCGATAGGACGTTAAAAGCGGGAATGCCAAATCAAAGAATGCCGACTCTCTGTCAAAAGACATGTGAGTAATTCCCTTGTCGAACATGAAACTGGCAAATTTAGGCATATTTCAATTAACCTTTGCCCTGTCCCGATGATAGAAGGAGAAGGTGATCAAAGCAGCTTGTTTCAAAGACATATCTCTCCATTTCGTTAGTGATTATGCCCCAGCTCGGAACTTAGACTTTTATTAGTCATATGTGGAACTCGGATTCATTCTCCAACCCCAAGTAAGTCAATTGCTTCTCTTCCCGCCATCTTCTATTGGTGGCACTCCTTCCTTGATCTCATATGCCGGTGAACCAGGCCGAATTGGATCTCTTCCCGACCCCCTTACCTCATGCATTGAAGTAGTCCGGGTAGGACTGTTTGGTCTTAGTAGGTGACCGCTTGGCAGTAATCGTTTTCCCTCCTTCTTCCTTGCTCCATAAGGTTGGGCTTTGTTCAACATTGATGGCTTTGCGGGAATGGAGTGGCCTAAAGAAAGGCTCCTTTTCCCCCCCTTCCTTCGGCATCCCTGACTCGGGCATCCCTTTCATAAGTACGTTTAGTCCTTATAAATTACCTAAATTGTACGTCAACTGCACCTGAAAGGGATTCACCCGCTGGCTGACTTTATTGTTAAAATCTTCTTCCGTGTGCTAGGAAGAGTGCTAAAAGCAAAGAGTTAACATCGGAGAGCTAAAAGCCCCTATAGATTAGATGTCCAGTAAGAGATGCTGACAGCAAGCATTCCATCGATCTTTGAGCCATGCTTGGGATCCTATCTTTTCTCTTACCGTCATATGGAAAAAGACTGAAAAGAAGTTGCTTTTTTCAATCTTCTATCGAGGAGCGCAGGAGGCTATTCCCTTTCCTCTTCGAGCCAAGCTAAAGCTTTCCTCTTCTCTCGGGATAGGGAATGTGGAGTAGTAATCTCTCTTTTTCATCCCTTCCAGCGTCTTCAGTCTTTCCATAAGTGACTTTTCCAGTTTTCATTTATACATTTAGTAGTCTCATTCGACAGCTAAAATTCATGCTTTTGACGTAGCATCGGGAGTTCAATTGGCTAACCTTTCTATAGTGCCCCCATGTTCCTATGATATCCCAACCCGAAATATTAAGCTTTTGCTGTGCCATTGAGAAAGCTAAGCGCACCTGTACATCTCACCCAATTAGTCACTTTCTTTCATATGATTCAAAGATTCTGCTCGTCTTGTACATCCTATTGAATCTAAGGACAAGAGCATAGCTGCTATTTCTTTTTCAAGTTCTTGAAACTCGTGCGGAAGAAAAAGGACTGTAAACAAAAGGCTTTCTCTTCTTGCTAGTAGGTTAGCTCAACCGGTACTTTCCTTTTTCTCTTCTACGGTTAAAGGAAAAGGATTGGATAGGAAAAGCAGTTCTAAAGACCTATAAACTCTTTAGTTCTAGCTGTGATTGAAGAGCTTATACCTCCTTATCCTTAGAAAGCTTTTTTCCAGAAAGAGAAAGCAAAAAAGACGGCTTTGGCTCTAGCTCTCGTTTCAGGTACAGAGTCGCTCGACTAATAAGGGGAGGAGCGAAGCCGAACTGCCAACGGGGAATGCAGATGCTCGACCATAGCCGACGGAAGAGCACTTGCCATTCGTTGGTTATTAGGGGCATCCCGAAAACGTCCGGGTCGAAATATGGCTTTCAAATTAAGTTCCGAATTAGTGGATGCTGCAAAAGGGAGTGGTGATGCTATACGCAAAAAGGAAGAGACTCATAGAA
>CANUEY010563425.1:0-11069 GCA_948099555.1 Croton setiger
CATACATACATACATACATACATACATACATACATACATACATACATACATACATACATACATACATACATACATACATACATACATACATATATATATATATATATATATATATATATATATATATATATATATATATATGAGAGAGTGAGGTGAAAAGTAATGTGAGAAAGAAACAAAACTTAGTGTTTATTTTGGATGGGAAATTGATTAGGGATTAAGCTTGACAGAAAGGGGGGATAGAACGAGAGAAAGGAGAGAGAACAGAAAACAGAAAGAAAAATCGAAGAAGTATAAAGAAAACAGAGGAAAAGGAGAAAGAGAAAAGAAAGAAGAGAAAAGAAAGAAGAGAAAAGAAAAGAAGAGAGGAAGAGGGAGCTTAGATGTTTTCCTGATGTCTGGCGATGTATAGGAATAGAAGAGGAAGTGTGAAAGAGTGAAAACGAAGAAGAAACAAAAGAGAAAAACAGTGGAAACTAGAAACAGAGGATAAGGAAAAAGAAAGAGAAAGGAAGGAAGAAAATGTCATGCATGGGACCCCATATCATCGTGGAAGGGTTTGACTGAACTAAGGGGACCGCCGGGGTCAATAAGATGTCGAAAAAGGGAGTATACTGCCGGCAAAACAGTAACTCTTCTGCAAAGGGTGTGAGGTTGAAGGCAAATTATAAGTTTATGAATTAAGTCCTTCTAGAAAATTTTAATTCTTTTCAATTTAGTCCTTTTGAATTATAATTATGGCAAATTATATTTGGTCCCTGAAGCTCTAAAGCGCTTGCAATTGAGTTCTACAAAACTTTTAAATCCTTTCAATTAGGTTCCTCCAGTTAATTGATTTAGGAATATTGCAAATTAAGCCTAGAACTCATTGTTAGACTTCAATAGAATTTCTTGGAAAATTTTAAAACTTATGCAATTAAGTCTTTTTGGGTTTAATTTAGAATTTATTTTATAAATTGTACTAATTGGTTAATTAATTAAACTAAATTATAATAATTATTGTTGAATATAATTAATATATAATAAATTGAGTTTAATATTAAACATAAATAGCACTATGAAACATTTTTAATATAGTAAACATACATTGGAAGTTAAAATTGAAACGAAATAAAAATATTTTATAAATATGATTAATATGAAAAAAAAAAGAAATATTAAGTCATATATTTTATTTCACATGAAATATAAATGAAGAAAAATAAAAATTTATATTGAATTATATAGGACCATCGAACATAAGAAGAGAGCGAGAAAAACAACCCGAGGTTTGATTTTAGTTTTGATTGTGAGGTCAATATAAAATTTATGAATGTTAATTGAAATGATTTGCTATTGTGATTTTATTTATATTGATTATATGTTGATCATTTGTTTGGATCAGTACTAAAACTCGATCAATTGATTTATGAATATTGATTATATGTTGATTACTTGTTTGGATTGGTACTGAAGTCTGATCAATTGATTTATTGATATTGATTATATGATGGTTATTAGTTTGGATCGATACTGAAACCTAACCAATTGATTTACTGATATTGATTATATGTTGATTATTTGTTTGGATCGGTACTAAATCCTGATCAATTGATTTACTGATATTGATTATATGTTAATTATTTGTTTAGATCGACATTAAAGCCTGATAAATTGATTTATAGTATCTTGCTAATGTTCGTATTTGGTTGCTTAATTATATGACGTAGGATTAAGAGGAATACTAACATCAACAACATAATAATCAAACCATTTAGGCTTCAAGGAACCAGTTTATGAATGCGTGACCATCGGGTGTTGTCATGAAGAGGGAGTAGTAGCTAATGGAGCAGGCAAAGCAGTCGAGGCAAATGGTGGTGGCAGCTTACTTTCAGTCATCCCTATATACATTGGAACGTCATTTAACAAAGCAAATACCATAGCTAGTTGAGAAACAGTCTCTGACAGAGCAGGTACAAGAGCTAGAACTTGTGATATTGTGATGAATTCAAACAAGTAGCGGAATTAGAAGTATCAGGTAATCTAGGAAAAACCAAAGGCAATTAATACGTTGGGGAAACCTTAAAATTAATTGGTGTAGCAATAGATACATCATCTTTAGGTTTAGTAAACGAAAAACCTGCTCATCAAACAGAACATGGCGTGAAATAAAGAATTTAAAAGATGCAATATCTTAACATTTATATCCTTCGTGAAGCTTTCTATAACCCAAAAAGACAGAAGGAAGGAGAAAGCTTATGAGAAGCATAAGGACGAAGCAATGGATAACATAAACAACCCAAACTTTGAAGAGCTAAATAATTTGGAGATTTCTTAAACAAAATTTGAAAAGGAGATAACATAGTATTAGAAGTAAAAGGAATATGATTAAGACAATACACAATAGTTTCAAGGGCATTGGACCAAAACTTTTTAGGAATTGATATAACCTAAAAAGACACAAAGAAGAGATCAAGGAAAAAGCTTATTATGAGCATAAGGACGAAGCAATGGATAGCATAAACAACCGAAAATTTGAAATAATCAAAAGATTGCTTAAAAAAATTTGGAAAAGAGATAACATAGTATTAGAAGCAGAATGAATATGATTAAGGCAATACACAGCAGTTTCAAGGGCATTGGACCAAAACTTTTCAGGAAGCGAAGCATGACTCAAAAGAGCTCTACCCCATTTCAACGACGACGCTTACACTCAGCTATACCATTCTATTCTGGTCTATGTAAACAAGACATACGATGAGATATAACATTTGTTAAAAAATAACTAGTAAGTGCCTGAAACTCACCCCTAGTTGGATTAGAACATTTTAATAGAGCGAGTAAAATACTTTTAAACAAGCAATCGAAATTGATAAAAATAGAGACAAATTTAAATTTAGTTCAAAAAAAAATCCAAATATAACGAGAATAGGAATCAATAAAAATAACATAATAACGATATACATCATTTGAAATAACAAGAGACAGTCCCATAAATCCGAAAAAATTAAATCCAAAAGAGCACAAGCTCAAGCTTAGATAAATCAAAGATTGTTTATGACTCTTAGACAGAGAACAAGCAGAACATAATGAATCTAAACTACTAGAAGAACCCAAAATAAACTTAGAAGATATAGCTCTTTGAACAGCCATAATATTTGCATGGCCTAGTCGTGCATGTCATGTAGCTAAAGAAACTGACACCGAATGAGCTTAAGGAGACACGGATTGAAGAAGCTTCATAGATAGTAGATGTAAACCATCCTTACTCTGGCCACGATAAAGGACCTCCCTTGTTCGCAAATCCTTAATGTCAAATAATGAGGGAAAAATTCCAAAGTCACATTGTTAGCAATAACAAAGGAACTAATTGGTCACAAATTTTGTTATACAAAAGGCACACACAACATATCATTATGATCAAACTTACGGTTGTTAAGAGACACAACAAATTTGAAAATATGTGTTATAGGGAGTTTAGAACCCTTATCAAGAGTAACTTCTTCAGTGCCAGGGTATTCTGAATAAAGAGCAAGATTATCACAATCTATCATTGAACGATGTGTCATGCCACTTACGAACCAATCTTGAGATGTTTGGATAAACTATTTGCTAACATGTAACTCGATTTCCAGCAGAAGCTTTTGGAGATGGACATACTTTAGCCACATGTCCGTTGCCGTTACAATTAAAGCATATAATCGAACTAAACTCTGCATTGGAATGAACATACGAATTATACTGTTGTGGTTGATAGGACTACTGCTGCTGTAAAGAGTAATTCTACTGGTGTTGTGAATAATTTCAGCTACTGGTAGAATTAGAATAATTATTTCAGCCTCTCCTATAACCATTAATCAAAGTAGAATCATGAACTTAAAAAAACTGAGCAAATGGAGGGATGACAACACTAACCTTATTTATATCAAACCACATATGGTCGATATTCAAGTCATCTAGAAAATAAATTGTATGCTAGCCCTAGACCAACAATCATAAATTCAATCAATTCTTTAGATAAAACAGAATGTTGTAGAGCCGCTAATTTTTTTGATAATTCCCTTTGCTCGATTAACATGTGCTTGAATCGATGCATTATCCCATTTTAAGCTATGCAATTGTGTTCACAATTCCTTCACTTTAGACTTTGAACCTACGACATATACATTCAAGAGTTTCTGCCATACAACTCTGGTTGATGTTATCCCAACAATCTGAGGTAAGACTGACTCTAATACAGTAGTAGCAATCCAACCTAGCATAGCATGATCCAGCGAATTCCAGTAACAAACGGAGGATTAAGAGTCCATTCGAAAGAAATTCAGGTGGAATTTTAGCATTTGCATCCAAGTGATATGCTAACCCACAACCAGTAACCAATGGAAGAAATTGTGTCTTCCACAACAAATAATTGACATCGTAAGTTTAACGATATTTGTGAGAGAACCATTAGTGCAGAAGTGGTCACCACCATACCAGCAGCTTGAGCACCAACCACAATGCTAATAGTAGTTGTTTCGATAGACATAACAAATAGAGTTTTCGATGAATTTTTTTTAGAAGAAAAAGAATTCTAACCAAAATAGAAAAGCTCAGTCTAGCTCTAATACCATTAATGATTGAAGATTTAATATATATTTTATTCATGTAGAGGAATATAAATATACATCATATAGAAAATACAATAAGAAAGTAGTAAAAAACTTAAGCTACAAGTATACAATGTACACAAAGAAACCGTATCTTTATCATATGTCATATGATAAAACATAAATTCTAGCGTTCTTTTTTTATCCAAACACAGACCATCGGTGTCTCTAGTCGACGATAAGCTCTCTAATATTTATTTTTGTTTATTTTTTTTTTCAACAAATGATCTCAAATCTATTAAATTTTTTGCAAAATATGATTCGTTACTCTCTTTCTAATAGGAGTTTCTATTTCCATTTTTAAGATCATCATTGTCAGATTTTTCTTCAAAATAAAAAATTTATCTTTTTTTTTTTTCCTCTTGATTATGATTTGAGTCACTATTAATCTTATGTTTGATTGAGGGCGGTTCCTTTTTCATTTTTTATTGCTTTTTGTCATTTTATAGTTTAGTCTTTTCCTTAAATAACTTGTAAAAATCTATTTATTTGGATTTCGTCTCTCAAATTTTTTTAAATAGATTTTGAGTGAGTATTGTACCCTTTGTGTTTTGAAGGTCAAATTTTGGTTGGCAATTCGAATATATGATGGATTTTATTTCTTTTATATGAAGGTTAGACTTTAAGTCATTGTTGATATTTTTATAATAATAGAATTTTGTTATTCCTCCATTAAAATCAATCTTTTTTATAAATTTCATATGTACTCAGTTTTTTAAATAATATTGTTGCAGAAAATTTTAAATACAAAAATCATTTTCAACAAATTTTCCACGTGTATATTTTTTCTTTTATAAAACATTGATGATGTACTTCATTTTTATATTTTATTATTATATATTATGTAAAAAATAATAATACATATATTGATTCAATTTATAAGAAAAGTTATTAATTATTTTATTCATTGAGATTTGTTTTTAATTATAGGAAGGTTTAATGGTTCGAATTCCTCCCACAGACTTTACAATAGGGCAACTCATCCTTTAGAAATATGCACTACATTAACGAAAATATGTGGTTTGGAAGAATCGTAAAAAACAAACAAAAAGACTAACTAGACTGTACTCAATTCATTATTCATATAGAGATTGGGAATTTGGTTGTATGCTAACATAAAATATAATTTAATGATTGAATTTGAATTACTTTCTCCTAATACCAAAAACAAAATGATTTCAATTATTATTCCTAACACAAATTTTTTTTTTTTATTATCTAAATTTAGCCTTTTGATTAAAAGAAGTAATACAGGAACATTTATATCAACAAATATTCAGAAATATTACTAGCCGTCTTTCTTTTTCTCTTTTTTAAGTTTTTTTTTTTTTTTTTTTTTGAGATACAATCGATAATTCTTCGGTGACAGGTGGAATAAATGAATATCCAAACAGTTTGAATATATTCAGCAATATGAGGTAGATTCCATTCCATGAGAAAGAAAACCATTTTTAAAAAATCTACATAATCTATTAATTCACACTTTACATGTAACCTTGAATTTTTATTTACATATATTGACTTGAATATAATTTATTGATTTGTGTATATATTTATTGACGTTTATTAAGCGATATATTTATTGACGTTTATTAAGCGATATATTTATTTGTATTGAGTTTTATTGACCTGTATATTGAAAATATCAATTATTTTTACGAATTTTTAAAGAATTTTAAAATTTATTTCCAGATCTAGATAAACATACATAGAGGAACAGTTTTGAAAGATTTGAATTTTATTGATCAATATTGGCTAAAAGTGTTATTTCTCTAATTTTTCTGAACTTATGTGCTATTTGTGCAACTGATTTCTTAGATAGTGTTTGTTTTGCTTAATATCCTAATTAAAGTGAAAGTGACTAGTCATCCACTTAAATATTCCGACCAACAATTCCACATTAAAAAAAAGAAACAGAAATTGACACATCTTTAAGAAAATTAAAGACCCCTGTTTAGTTTGCTCTTGAGAGATACAAATAACGAACATCATTCAAAGCTGATAAATAAGTGATGATTTGAATCTTGAAAATCAGCTTTTCTTTACTCTTTTGGACATATCAGAAGCTAGGACTGAACATGTTTAACACCATATATGCCATTGGAAAATAGATATTCTGATACAATATTCGGAATAATCTAAAGATTGCATGAAATGAAATGCATATTTTAATAAGAAAACGTTCCTTTTTCTCGCTTTTCTCCAACTTCATTTCTTCTTTTATGCATTATATTCTCAGATAAGCATGCAATTTATTCCAATGTCTAGCAATGCAAAACCCGACAGCCAAATGCCACATCTCAAGAGACCAAAACACCACATACTGTTACTATGGGAGAAATAGTTTAATTCTGCAATCAAAGACCCTCAAAGAACCTCACATGGTCTTCAAATGTTTCCCCGTGACGAATTTTGGACAATGATCCATCTTCCTCAACCTGAAATAAATAAATTCAACTTCTGAGAACAGTTTTCTTTTTTTTCAAAGAACTGAACAGGAACAAATCACAACTTTTAGATAGTCAACTACAAAATCAGAATAAGAATATTTAACATTGGTAAACAGCTAGTGGAGTGAAAAAGAAAGCCGCACATAGGATTTGGGCAAATGATACGAGTTAAGGAGTGTATACCCAGTATTCAGGAGGGCGCATCTTCAAATTGTATGTTGATGCCATACTCATGCAATAAGCACCGGCATCATGAACCACCAAACCATCTCCCTGCAAAGTACAATTGTTCAGAAAATGAAAAAAGAACCACTGCTGCAGCTGTGCCATACAGAAGTGAAAAAAAATACCTTAGCAGGTGTTGGAAGTTCTCTGTCTTTGCCCAAGAAATCAGCAGACTCGCAGACGGGACCCACCACATCAAACCTTGAAACCTCAGCATTTGGTGGAGCAGGAGAAACTAGCTCTATGTGCTACATCAAAATGCCAAAAACTCAATTTTGACAAAATAACTAAGCAAACAAAGTACGGAGTGTCAGGGGGAAGAAAGGATCAGGTAGGTAGATGAGTTGCAATTGCTGTTTAAGTTTTAAAAAGAGAGATCAATTGAAAATCCCATAACAAGCCATCTGATTGCATTCTTTTTAAGATGAAGTTGAAAACACCATGAAAATTCAAGTAACAACATGCACTTCACAGTGGGATCAATAAATAGGAAACGTCCAAGATGAAAAGAAAGCAAAAATGGTGACTCAAGCAACAGTCTTGTATAGTAAATGAAAATGTTTAAGTAATATCTTTAACAATCAAAACATTGTCTACTGTTAAAAAAAGTGTTATCCATAGAATTCTGCTCCCATTTTCAGTATCATGATGAAGATATGGTATATGAACAACAAGAACAAAAGTGTGATTGCTCGTTGAGAAAACAATTTATTTTTCAGTTGATATAGCTAGTTTTTTTTTTCCCTCAAGTACCTCATATCTACTTGATAAGGAGCCTGAAGAAATACAAATGAGGTTTTTGGTTTGAGTAAAGTAAATAAGCAAATCATATCTGGGTTAAAAACTAACAAGACACCCAAGAAATACAAAAATAATCTGCAGCCAAACATGAAGCACTCAATCTCAAAACAGTTAACCAGTCTAAGTACTTACTTGATATGCATCATAAAGACTGGGTCGAATAAGTTCAGCCATGCTACCATCAATCACAACAAAATTTTTAGTTCCGTTGGTTTTCACACCCGTAACCCGGTTCACCAGGCAGCAGGTATTTGCAATTAGTGATCTCCCTGGTTCAATGATAAGATTGAGATCACGAGAGAGCACCAAATCACGAACCTGGATCAAAACCAATAATGTAAATGTTAGAGGACACTTGTTGTAGTTCTCACAAGATGACAATCAAGGTACTATGAACACCAATAGTATCCTACATTCTAAAGGTCCTCAAAGATATGGAAAATAAAGGAAATTGACACTTAATGACTCAATTACGTATTTTATTGCAGAAGGCCCAGAAAAGAATTTGTGGTTCGCAAAATTAATTGTACATGTGCATCAAAGGCAGCTCTGAGGATGACTACATCATGATTTCCAGGTGTGAGAGGATGCACAATTTATCAACATTATTATGAAAAGAATGAGAAAGGATTAAGAAGGATGAGCCTCACAGTGTTGATGAGATCTCTTGGAGTAGGAAGGACAGCCCCAGTATGATGATAATCTATACCTAAACCACCTCCAATGTTCAGGTAATTAACTTCAAAGCCTTGACTTCGAATTTCATCTATATAGTTGACCATAAGAACTGCAGCATCTCGGAATATGTCCACCTAAAACACATCAAAAAGAGAAAAATCTAGTTAGCAATGACAGTGCAGGGCCTTCTCAGTATACATAAAATCAAAGTTAGTACAAACATAAAAAAAAAAAATGTGCCACTTGCGGTCAAATGTGATTAACACACGAATACAGATCACAATATAGAAGTTTGACGAGTAAATCAAATGAGGAACATAATATGGTAATAAATAACAAACACACAGCCAGAGAGAAGAGAAGAGCATTACAGTAGTTGTTCATATAATCATGGGCTTAGCTAACTAAAGTAGGAAATTATATCCAGTTATTGAACAGTAGAAAGACAAGTTTAGTGCAAAAACATGATTATCTTTGAAAAAAGGGTTCCTTGTGCCTACTTATTGAAATTTAAGCAAAATCAAGCCATGCATGTATTGCCTGGAATTGACAAATTAAAAGCTTTCAACTTGATAATTTAATACAACATAACATATTTCCTGAATGTACAATTTTAAGCAGAAAGTGAAAACAAAGTTGATAATTTGTCAGCTCAGGAATCCAAAGTTGAGAGAATTTTAAGCAGTAAATGAAAACAAAGTTGATAACTTTAAGCAGTAAATCCAAGCCAGGCATCTATTGCATGGGAAATGACAAATTAAAAGCTGTCAAGTTGATAATTTATTATAACCTAACATATTTCCTCAATGTACAATTTCAAGCAGTAAATGAAAACAAAGTGAAAATTATAATACTCTACTACAATCAATTATAATCATGTTTCTAGTCCATTATACACAAACCTAAATTGCAAACTACAGCAGGAATAGTGCAATATAATATGTCCTGTTACAATACCTTGGTAATGGTTGAGCCAAGATGGCAATGAGCCCCCACAAGCTTCAGCTCATTAGGATGTGCCTTAACAGCATCCAGAAACCATTGCAGCTTCTCATTACGAATGCCAAACTTAGAGTTCTTGTTCCCAGTGGCAACATAAGGATGGACCTAGAGAACATAACGAAAATTACTTATTATTCATGACAATTATTTCAAATACAGAAACTTGAACAAGAGTTTTTATCATACAAGTTTAGAAACTTAATCAGCTTAAACTCCACTGCAGGTCCTCCAGAAATTAATTCTTTAATTATAGAGCTATCATGGACTAATTATTCAGAATTTAATAAAAACAAACAGGAAAGGACTAAAATGAGGTGCTTCCTAAGGTATAAAGGAGTGCAACCAGTATAACCAGAAAATCTGACCTTGCAATCAGCACAGGAGCCAGAACAAAAGGGGGAGCACACACACACACACATATATATATATTAGAATTTCAGTATGATGCTGCAGCAGAAATGTAAAGGGTTTGAAGTAGCACTGCTTTTATTGATGACAACAACAATACAGATAGTATATGGACAAATAATAGCTTTGTTTCTTTGTATAATAGAAACATGAAACTACAGAGTGGTACTAACCGTGCACAAATAAGAAAAAATGGATTCTGGAAATCAACAGTCAATTGTCAAAAAACTACTTCTCAAACAACTTTCTACAACAACTTCACTTCAATACTATTAGCTATAATATAGTTTTATCTTTACAGAAATCAAGTTACTTTTAGTCAAAGTCTCAAATAAACTCAGATAACTTAATATGATTCTGATAAAAAAGGAATGGAAGATCTCTTACCATACAACAACAGCTTCAAAAAGACTTAACATTCTAACAGGAAAATAACCAACGAAAAACTATTTTATCTTGACAATCAAGCACCACATTAACTCAGTCAACAAGCACAGGGTTCTAATGAAAATTTCTTTTACCATAAAACCACCTGCTCAACACAACGTATGCGAGTATGAAGTTGTTTAAGTGCGAGGGTCATAGCATACCTGGGGGTCGACATCTGGATTAATTCGAAGTAAGACATTAACTTTTATGCCAGCAATTCTTGCTGCTGCCACAATATTCTCCAAGTCAAATTCACTATCAACATTAACAAAAACACCTGCTTGGGCAGCTTCAACCAAATCCTCCAAAAGCTTCCCATTTCCATTAAAAATACACCTAGTCATTGACACATTATGACCAATGAGACAAGTAAACACAAAACTACATTTCAGAACATACTGCATCACAAAAAAATGCACATATCTTGGTTATAAAATGGAGCAAAACA
>CANUEY010563430.1:0-12267 GCA_948099555.1 Croton setiger
CCTAAACCCTACGTCGTTCCGACGTCATTTTCATGCATTATATGCATTTTCATTAAAATGCATCATGATTTAATTTGATAATCAAGTTAATTATGGATTATATGATTTGAACATGATGATATATGATTTGGATAAGAAAAACAAGTTATGTTATAAGCTCATTTGCCGTTGAAAGACACAAACGGAGCTAATTAGGGTTTTCAGACCCGCGCGATCGGAAAATGCCGAAATTGCGTAAAATATGAACCAAATGATTTTGATATGTTTTTACATGTTTATGAATATTTTTTAAAGAGTTTTGGAACCCTAATTTTGCGACGAGGTCATACGGTTTTGGTTCCGTGAAAATCGTCGAGGTTCGGGGTCGGTTTAGGGCATCAATCGAACCGTGGCAAATTTTCGGATTCCGATTTTTACAAAACTTCAGACACGTGTTATAATATTTATTTTGACACCTAAAATGATTTTTAAGCTGGTGCTCGACACATTTGGTGGATGAAAATTTGAGAAATTGGAAGAACTGGAAAGTGAATAATAGTAACTTATGTATTAAGTTATTTAAAAGGAAAATTTGGTGTGTACAAAAAAAAGAAGCTGCTGCTGTAAAATTGTGGTTTGCTGGATTGTTTGGTAATAGATATGAAGAGTTGAAGATGTGGGTTTTGGCTGGAGTTAGAGGAAAGAGAGAGAGATCGTCAAAGAAGAAAGAAAGAGAGAAAGAAAAGAAAAGAAAGAAAGAAAGAAAGAAAGAGAAGAAGATTTTGTGCAAAAATCTTGAATCCAAAGTGTTTAATATGTTTCTGGGATATGTATGTATTGATTAGAAGTGATATTTAGTGAAGAGAAAGGCTGGAATTGAGAGGAGAAAGAGAAAACGAAAATCTGGATTTTACATAGTTTCAGGGTGCCTACTTTGAGGCTTTGTATCTTTAAATTGAGAGTTCATGAGAGAGTTTGGTTTCGATAGAATGATAAAGGGCATGTAGGAGAAGAGTTTGGTAGTCTTAGTTCACCGAAAGACCGCCGGAGGTGGTCGTAACGACCGTCGGAAATTGGGAAAAAAATAGGCAGTTTCTAGTTTTGGGTGAAAAACAGAGTGAGGAGCCAACTTTGAGTGATTATATCTTTTAATCTAGAGGGATTCTGGGAATTTGGCTCCAATGGTTAGCTAGAGGGTGTGTAGAGGAAGAGAACGGTGGTCGTAGCTTGCCGAAAAGCCGCCAGAGGTGGACGTACGGTCGCTTGGAAGTTGGCTTGAGACAATGAGTTTTGGGCTGGAACAGAGGAAGAAGACGATCAAAACGACAGGAGGCTATGTCGTTTTGATCATTAGGCACGCGGCCAAAATGCAGGAGACAGCCGCGTTTTGGGAAGAAAGCTTTTGGCCAAAACTGCACTCCTGGCTACGTTTTGAGCCAAAACGCGCGCCCAGCACCTGTATTTGGTATAAATCCTATTTTGGCCCCTAAACTTTATTTCAGTTTACATTTTAGCCCTTCTGGGCAATTTTGCAAATATTTTTAATTACAGATTGGCCCTTGAACTTTTAAATGTTTATATTTTTTACCCAAAGACTTGTATAAATTATGTTTTAGCCCTTCCAACTTAATTTTGACTTCCTAAATCCGTTTTTGACGTCAGAAATTTATTTTGAGATCTTTTTGAGGCTGAAATTGAGATTTCAATGTTTGGTTAAAGAATTTAAGTATGAAATTGGTTTTAATTATTTGTTTGGTTTATTTAAACATGGTTTTGGTTTTGATAATTATAATTATTCTTAATTATAATTATTATATGGAAAATTGAGATCTTATAAATATGTTTATAATGTTATGAAATAATTTTCATTATGGAAACATATGGATTTAATTTTAAACAAAGATAACTCAGAGATTAAATATGAAATCATGCATCATAACATATATGGATTTCTGATTTGGTTAATTGAACATCGTTGCTATGTTATGCATTATAGGCGCATCGAGTTCTCGAGCGGCGTGGGGTAAGGAACCCGAGGGCCACCCAAGTTCATAGCAGTGAGGTAAGTACTAAAACCACTTACTTATATGTATTTGATATGAACTTTGTGATATTGCCAAACATGTTATATTGAGCTGTATAGACTGGAATTGAAGTCTGGTCAACTATGAGGTATGGAACTACTGTTATATGTTTTTGGATAAATTGTTTGGACCGGTACTGAAGCCCGGTCAATTGGATATATATGATATATGAATGGCTATGTCTGTGGTTCCTGAGTCGGTACTGAAATCCGACCAGTTGAGTTATGTGATCTGGTTTATATGATATATATGTTGATATTTAACGGTAATGAAACTCGGTCATATGATTATATAAAGCATGACGTATGACAAGTATGATTTTACAAGTACATGTTCACAGAACTTATATGTGGCTGTTGTGATTATCGTTGCCAGTGTTTGCAGATTTCACGTTTGAGAAACTACGGTTTCCTCTATGATTTGACGGAAAGGCCTACTAGTCATATATGTTATAGAAAGACCTACGGGTCCTATACGATACAGAATGATCTGGTGTATACTGCATAATAAAGGTTGATCTGCGGATCCCTTTTTGACCGACGATATTCCGGTCTTACAGGTTTGCTGGCCAGCTATGGTTACTGATATGCTGTGAAATTCCCAGGGCAACAATTAGCCGATAAATCACAACTAAAGAAAAAGGAATGACATGTCATTATGCATTTTAAGATGTGAATTTGATATATATGTTATATATGACCTGATATTGAACCATGTTGATATGTCTTTGATGAATTGCCTTATTTGATATATGATATTGCTTTGTTTAGCACTTGCTGAGTATGCGACTCATCGCACCATGTGTTTTTCAGGTCTGCTGTTTGAGTGAAGTACTGGGACTTCACTGGTCTATGCACATGTCGGTACAGCTGAAGCTTAGGCCTCTCTCTCTCACATCACGACATCTGTATCTGCTGCATATAGCTTTTTTTATGCTATGTTTGTATAGCATAATTACATGTTTTGGCATATGTAAATTATGTATATGTCTTGTTAATAGAGTTTTGTTTGGAATATGTTATGTTCGAAGTTTGGTTTATGCTTTTGGATATATGCTTGTTAATGTTTGAATTGGACTTAGGTCAAATGAGAAATTAATATGTTATAAAAAAAAATATATGAGGCATGCTTTATGACGTAAGGTAATATGAGAGGACGTTACAAAAACAGAAGGCGAGAACGAGAGAGAGACAGAAACAATAAGCAAAAACGAGAGAAAGAAAAAGAAACGGAGGAAAAAGAAAAAGAAAGAAAAGAAAAGAAAGAAGAGAATGAAAACAAAAGAGAAAAGAAAGAAAAAAACACGATGCATGGGAAGCTCAAGTCGTTATGGAATGGACTAACAGAGCTGGGTGAACTTCCGGAGTTGAGGGAATATCGGAAAAAGGAAGGAAAATGCCGAAAAATCAAGGTTATTGTTAACATGAACAGTAACCCTGGTTGCAGGAAAATGCAAAAAGACAATCAAAACGGCAGAGAAAGTTGTAATTTGATGTATTTTTCCCTCAGGGTACCTAAATTTTTTAAAATTACAAATTGGTCCCGAAAGTTATAAGTTTATGCAATTGGGTCTCTCCGGAAACTTTGAATTCTTTTCAATTTAGTCTCTCAGGATTATAAATTTTGCAAATTATAATTTGGTTTTTGAAGTTTTGGAACACATGCAATTGAATTCTTCAAAACTTTTAAATCTTTTCAATTAGTTCCCTGCGCCTAATTAATTTATAGATATTGTAAATTGACCCCTGAACTCACTACTAGACTTCAATTGAACCCCTGTAAACTTTAAAATTTATGCAATTAAGTCTTTTTCAGTTTAATTTAGAATTTATTTTATAAATTGAACTAACGTGTCAATTAATTAAACTAAATTATGATAAATATTGTCAAAAGCAATTAATATATGATAAATTGAGTTTAATATTAAACACAAATAACCTTATTAAATATTTTAAATATTGTAAATATATATCGGAAGTTGAAATTTAAAAAAAATAAAAATATTGTAGAAATATTATTAATATGATAAAAAAAAAATAAATATTAAGTCATGCATTTCATTTCATAATAAAAATAAATGAGGAAAATTAAAGATTTATATTGAATTATATAGGATAGTCGAATATAGGTGGGGAGTGAGGGAAGCAACTCGAGGTTTGATTTGTAGTTCTGATTTCGAGATAAGTATAAACTTTAGAAATGACAATTGAAATGATTTGTTATTTGTGATTGAGATTTATTGAATGTTCTATAATTTTGAGATATTGATTATTTGTTAGATTGGTACTAAAACCTGATCAATTGACTATATTGAAATTGAGATGATTATACATATGATTTTATAGATGTCATACAAAAACATTCATATAGGACTTAATAAGGAAGTTGTGTCCATTTTGACCTTGTATTTGCAAAATATTGTAGGCGAGACCCAATGGTCATTATATGATTTTATAGGCAGGACCTACGGGTCAATGTATGATTTTACAAATGGACCTTCAAGTCATACAAGAACTTGATACTAATCAGCCATATGTTATATGATATATGAATTCTTGGGGTAGTACTTGGCTTGATGAGTCACAACCAAATTAAATGGAATCATATGACATAAGCATGTGCATATTGATATTATTAATTATTGTTATGAAATTGTTGATATTATAGATTTAATTTATAGTAGTTCATACTTGTGAATATGCAACTCATCAAAATTGCAATTTATGTTTCAATTTCTTGACTGCAACTGTCAGACTAGATCACAGAGTGAAGTGTAGTACTTCACACTTGATTTTCATAGGTCAATCAGCTGAAGCATAGGGTTTCTCTACCTCTTTGTTGCATTCACATGTATTGTTTTTTTTAATTGGTTTATGTTAAATAATGTATAAGTATGACATTATGAAATATTTTATTTATAGATGTGTATGTTATATGTTATAACATAGAACATGTGATTACTATCGTAAATTATAATAAATAATATGTAACGTGTAATATTATGAATATATGTATACATAAAAAAATAGTATGATTTGTTTAATATATGACGTATATAGGAATAGAGTTGTCATATTTTCTTTCACTAAAGCTGTCCTAGGCCCGAATGGACATTGTATGCAAAAACTAGGCAAATTTTGAGTGTTTACAGTTATCTCCCACTAGATTTTACAAAAATGATTTGTGAGATCCAATAGACTTTTGAATGGCTATTTTTGGTGAAGGTCCTCTCTTCTTTAAGCTTGATAATATTTTAACTTTTTTCCTATGAAAAAAATCCATGCATTCTCTTAAAAGTTGTTTCTTTGTTCCTTCTGCAATTTCGTTAGCAATAAAATGAACCAAGTATGCAAGTTGAATGATGCATGTGTTTTAATACATTGTTCAGCTTTAAAATGATTTAGGCTATCTAAAACTAAAAGAGATTGCTATCTAAAGCAAAAGCTGATTTTAGGGTTATGTGTAACCCAAAGAAATGATTTAGGGTTGTTTGCAACACAAAAAGCATTTTGCCACATTATGTGGGACTAACAAAATGATTTGCCTCTTATAAGGGCATAAAAATATAATTTTGCTTCTTATGAGGGCTTAAAAATGTGGTTTGTCTCTTTTGAGGGCTTAAAAGAGAGTTTTGCGGATCAAAGATCTACTAAAAGTTGAAAAGATCAGTTTTGGAAAATATGACTTGGTTTCAATTGCTATTCTAAAAAGGGTGGTAATTTATTGGTGTCATGATCCAAATCCAGGGCCGAGATCGACGTATAGCCAGACTGAAGTCTGACTACACCTGTGTTTAAAATCAGGAACTAAAATGTAAATTATAATTTAAAAATCATTATCTGAAAATATTTTTTAGTATACAAATGCAAAAATAAAGCCATCAATATGTTTATTTACAAGTCGAAAATCAATCTAGACAGAATTCTAAATAAACGACTCAATGCTCTGCTTAAGAAGAAAAAAATTGAATCTCGCCTTAGCAAAATATTAGTAACTTACAAAACAATCTATATGGTCTGAACTTTATATATAGGTGATCAGTAAGTTCATGAGAGGTAGAGAAATTCTTCTATAGACAATAACTATAAATAAATAAACAATAATCCAATTACAAACATGATGGTCTGTCGAGGTCTACAATATTAATCAATCTGGTCTACAATATTAATCAATCTTCCTTCCTTCCTCCACCTCAATGGCAATCACAACGACAATGATAATCAATAACAATGATGCATCCTTATTCCAATCAATAACAGTGATCCATCCTTATTCCAACCTCCATATTCAATAGGAATAACAATGGATTGGGCTTAAAGCCTCAATAATCAATATCAAATGAACAATGATCTCCTCCATATACAACTCTTCGTCCCCGTATGACAGACCAGCGCACAACATAAGTAATTACAAATCGGTTAAACAATCAATAACAAATCAGACACACATGTCTTCTATCTCCTATTTACATGCAAGTTTGAGTGAAAAAAAATAGTCTAGTGAAATGTAAGAATAAAATATATAAAAAGGGTTTTATATACTATATATTATTTCGGTTAGCAAATAGCACATCACAAACTATTCAATTACACTCATGAAACTTAGCTCGAAATCCGATATGAGTTTCACCCATTTTCCAAGAGAACACGAAGAAGAATAAACGCCTAATAACAAATGAATAATTAATGACACTCCTAAGACAATGCAAATTTAAATAATAAGAATATAATTTTAAAACTAAATTTCAGAAGTAACCGGTGTCGACTCATGCAACACCACCTACTTTAAAAAACCGTAGAAAATAATATAATCATCCAAAAATTCTAAAACTTAACTAGAATTTACATTCGAACCTTATTAAGATTATTCTAAATATTGAGAAATTTTTTAAGATTTCTAAGTTTCTCATAATAATTTTTATAAACAAAGTATTACTGCACAGATATTCACTGACAGCAGATGAGAAATAAATAATTTCGAAAATATTAACATTTTGAATGAGTTTAAAATATTTCTTAGAAAAACTAGACATCTTGAAAAATAACACAACAAAATTTCAATTAAAGATAATTTTTGTAGATTTAATTAAAAATTCCGAAATATACAGCTCAAATTCATACAAATGGTAACAGTTTTACGAAAATATTAAATCAAAAAAACTTCAAATAAATGGAATACTCCCAAATTGAAATCACAACAACCCTATACAATTAATCCCTAACCAATTACAGAAATTAAATTGGTTCCAATTCAAATTAAAAACCCGAAATTTTCATAAACAAGACCCTAAATTCACATTTCAATTAAACTATCAAATTAATTCGTAATTGATTCAAAATAATCGTATCAAATACAATCCCAATCAGTTTAAATGCCATAAAATGACAGATGTGAAAAGGAGAGAAGAAAAACCTCAAAGAAAGCTTCAGAGATCCAAACACTAGCAGTTTTCGTAAACTTATTCCAAACCCAATGAATACTGATTATATCCTCAAACTACTTTTTTCCGCCCATTCCTTTATATTTCTAACCAAATTTTGTTTGTTGCTTTTACACTTGAAACAACTCAATCTCTATTAAAATCACAGAAAAGTAGTTTTAGGTTTAGGTTTTCTTTTATTTTCATTATTATTTTAAATAAATTTCTAATTTAATTTTTAATATATATAATCATAATTTAAAATACAAGAATTAATCAATTATTTAAACAATACAAAAATAACATGTCCAATAATTATTATTCTAAAAAAAAATTAGCATTTAACTATATATTTTTTTATAATATTCTCAAATACATGAAGATGAATAAAATACATTTGAAATATAAAAAAATTGTAATTTTATACTCAAAACGACCATCTCATAATTCTGAGTACCAAAAATACATTTCAATAACCAAATTACATAAGAAAAATTATGAGGCTGTAAATTTACTATTTTGCTCCTAAAGTATAAAATTATCGGTTTGCCCTCTATCTTCAAATTCTTCAATAACCCTCTAAATCATTTAGAAACTAAGGACTTCACAATCTAACTCCCATACACAAATTTCGACCTCGAAATTTTAAAGTTGAATAATATCATACTTAAAGCAGGATCAAACTCATAACGGTCAATCTTTGTAGAACAATCAATCTCAAACTTAAATCAATCAATCTCCACATAGTAATCAATTTAAATTAGATAATCAATTCCAAGACAATCTATCCCAAAGGCATTCCAAAATGAATAATCGATGACAATCAATTTAAACTAGAATAGTCAATCACAACTCAATCAACACTATTAGACTTACTGATCAATTAGCCATCATGGTCTCAAACTCAATCGACACATCAAATCAATAGTCCATCAATTGACATATCCATTCAGTAGTCTTTCTGTAACATTCTGGTGATCGAATCATTTCATTTAAACCATCAAGTTGATTCAGATCGAACCAAGGTTGGTTCGTTTCATATAAGTCATAAGTGGGTAGGAAAGACTAAATTGTGATAATAAAATAGGACCTAATTGAAACGAATTATAAAGTTGAAGCATCAAGTAGGTAACATGTCAAAATTTAGGCACCAAAATTGAATTTTTCTATAAAATTCAAATGGAAACACAGAACCTTCACAAGAATTATGTATTTATCTTCATTCCTTCATTTCCTCTTTCTTTCTCTTCATTCTCACCTTCTATTCATCATGTTCTTCATCTTCCATATAGTTTCTTCATGTAATCATCAATATCATCAAGCAATATTCATCATTAAGCATTCGTCCACATGTAGTAAGTATTTTTTTATCTTTTGTTTATGATATAGCTAGGGAAAGGAAGTGTTTAAGATTTATAACTGTGTAAGTGAAATTATCAAAGGAAAAAATAGATAGAGAGTTAGAGATAGTGTTATAAAACTTAAAATAGAGGTTTGATATTTTTACTTTAATATTGTATGGATTTGATTATGTAATACATGTTTGAGTTTATTTGATATGTTAAAATGATTATATGTTATGTGCTGGTTTGTATGAAATTAATATATATGAAAGAAATGAACATAATAAGTTGTGGGTATGAAATTTTTGTGAAAACAGATTGAAAGCTAAAAACAGAGCATTTGAATATAGCAGTTCATGCACGCATAATGTTTAGAGATAGAAGAGAACCGTTATTAATGTATCAAGTATTGCATTAATACAGTGTAGAATATCTCCTAAATCTATTTCAAATAATAAAAGAATAGTTATATAAATATTTACGCTTATCACTTACAACAACTTAAGTAATCAGATAGGCTAGATATATGGGCTTAGCCTAATAATACATATGGATATATAGGAATATAAATATTTACTCTTATCATTATAGGTTTTCTTTTTGAAAAATTACATTTTGGGACCCAGCTAGAAGAGGAATATAGAAAGTTAGGTTTGTATTACAAGCACTCATTTCATTATCATTAAGGATCAAATTTTACTAATTATTTAAAATTTAAGGAGCCAACTGGTGACTCGCAAGTTTTAGAGAGTCAAGTGATTTTTTGGAAAATTAGAGGGGCAAAATTATGAATTCTACACTATAACATTAATAAAATGAAAATGCTATGAAAAAAGAAACATTCTACAAACATTTAAGATTGGAAATATACAACATTTTACTACAGAGTAAAACAAGATGTTTATTAACCCCGTCTTCTGGCAACTCCATTTTCAGATGAAATATTGATTTTAATATCATGTAAAACCTTTGAAACTGTGGCCCCGTAATGCAAATAGTTGTCCACACATGACCTTCCAATATAGTGAATCTTATTGGCCGTTAGAGTGACTCATGAGTATCTGTTAAAGTAATATTGTGAGATAAGTCGTGCATTTAAATTTTAGTAAATTTCCTTTCGCCAAAACTTATCTGAGCAAGTCGGTGCAAACAATGCAAAACGAGAATTTTGAAGAGGCGAATCACACAAGTCATGGGTTCAAATTCTCATCATGCAAATTTGTTTTAGCTAACAAAATCATATCATACCTTTATTGTCAAATATTTTACATTCAATAACATTTATTCTGTTTGTAATATAAAACAAGTAATCTGTATGAATAAAGATTAAGCTTTTCCAGAAACAAACCCTAATCTTTCTATCTAAACAACATGGTATCAGAGCTGGTTGCTATTAGCAATCCATAAAGCTCATCATCTACCAAAATTCTTACCTGTAAAAATGGCAGAAGAAACTACTGCCTCATCAACCAAAACAAATGGAACAGGGGAAACCAGCAACCCCGTAAGTGTGAGTCAGCTTCTGGAAATTATCCAGAACATCAATCTCACTCAAAAACCAACCGAAAGCAGTAACAACCAACCAGTTTTGATTTCAACCAAGTTGAACGACCAGAATTACATAATATGGTCTAGACTTATGAGCTTAGCTATCCGGGGTAGGGGTAAGCTCAATCACATCACTGCTTCCCCTCCCTTTCAAACGGATCCGAAATACTCACAGTGGGTTCAGAACGATTCTGTGGTCATCATATGGATCATCGAGAACATAGAACATGATCTCGTCCATCAGTACATCAATTATACAACAACAAAAGATTTATGGGAGGCGATTGAGGAAACTTACAGTAGTGGAGCAGATTCACTACAAACCTTTGATCTTATGGTAAGATCAAATAATCTGAAGCAAGGCGAGCAAACCTTAGAAAAATACTATGGTCAGCTTCAATCCCTATGGAAGGAAATCAATCGGAGAATGCCAAATCCTATGCAGTGTCCAGAAGATGCAGCTATCTTCAATAAACTGCAACAAAACAACAGATTATATCAATTTTTGGCTGGAGTAAAATCTGTTTTTGACGCAGATCGAAGAGATCTGCTCAAACAATCTCCTCTTCCCTTTGTAGAAAACGCGTATGCCACTCTCAAAAGGGAAGCCATGAGACGAGAAATCATGAGCGAGGGATAGTTGCCATCACAGGGAGATTTTCCCTATGGCGTGGTAAACAGTTTAGTGAGCCGGTCAGATTCGGCCAGAGGGACCAGATCATCATTCCGGCGTGAAGAAGAAAAAGGAGCCCTTAAATGTTCATACTGTGGCGGCAGAAAGCACACCCGTGAGGGGTGCTTCAAATTAATCAGTTACCCCGATTGGTGGACAGAGAGTAAGAAAAAGGGGGCCAAGAGTTCTGTCTCTACCATGGTGAGCGACCAAGAGGCCACCAGCACCGGCAAAGGAACTAGAACAGTTGGTTTCGGTGGGATCGTAAATCTGGACGGAAACCCTAGCAGAGAACAGAACGAGAGAGGAGAGGATTCTGGAAGACCAACAGGTGACACTGGGACTCAAATGAACCCAGTCAGCAGAAGTGAAAGGGGGGGACACGTGGCCAGAGATTTAGCCATGTCCTCTGCCATGTCATCAGCCACGTGTGGCTTACTGGGCCAGAATGGTAAACTACAGAAGGAACCTCTTTGTTTTAAAAAATTACAGATTGACCCTCAATTTTTTGACAGCCTGCAGGACAGTCCAGAATATTATTCAATAAACAAAAATGACCCAAAAATTTCAAGATGTCTTGCAATTTGGGACAACAATGATAAAAAGAAAAAAAAATAAATAACCAATGGATATTTGATTGTGGTGCCACAGATACCATGACCTTTGATGTTAATGACTTCTATGCTTCCTCTAAAACGGACAAATTACAAATTCAGGCAGCTAATGGAAATTTTGTCCCGGTTAAAGGAGCAGGAAGTATTAATATTCTTCCCTCTCTAAAATTGCAAAATTGTCTCTATGTCCCTGAATTATCTCACAAACTGCTGTCAATTAGTCATATGACTAAAGAACTCAATTGCACAGTTCTAATGTCTCCTGGTTTTTGTATTGTTCAGGATATTCAGACGGGGAGGATCATTGGGCGTGGCACTGAAAAGAATGGATTATATTATGTTGATGAGGTGAACCAACACGGGGCCGCAATGCTGACTCACGGGACAACTGAAAGACAGGCTTGGTTGTGACATAGGAGGCTGGGTCATCCATCTATAGGATACCTTAAACTGTTATTTCCTAAAATTTTGCTCATAGTCAGTTTTCTTGTGATACTTGTATTTTAGCTAAGAGTCATAAACAATCATATCCCTTAAGTAATACAAGAACTGATTATCCTTTTTCTCTTATACATTCGGATGTCTGGGGTCCATCACCTGTTAATTG